>JAMKQA010034871.1:0-10462 GCA_024699735.1 Posidonia australis | reverse complement strand
CCCAGGAGCAAAATCAGAGACCTCTATTTTAGTCGGGGGGGACCAGTTACTCGTAATGTGTTGTGAGAGGATTTCTACATTTAAGTGGGATGCATGGTCAGTGACGATGGCACACCAGGCATAGTGTAAAGAAAGCTCGCAGGAGGAGACAGAAGGGTGAATCGTAATGGGGTTTTGAGGGGTAGATCCAGCCATTTTTTTACTGGTGGGTTCCTGAAAAAAATTACATATAGCAACAGAGTGAGTGGCTGCTTTGCAACGAAAACAGAAGCCCGAGAATCTACAAACACTCTGTAAATGACCCCTCAGACCACATTTGAAGCATCGATTATTAGCAGAGCAATAACGTACCAGAGGTGAAGGCCCTTTCTTTCTTCTTCTTTTTACCCTAGTCCACCCAGGGGAGGGCGTCTCGTTTGCATCCAAGGAAGAGGGGGAAAAAAGGGCGGCAAAACGGGAACCACAGCCTAAGTAATCTGAATCGTCAGAAAAAATCTCTGAGGAAATCCCTACCGCATCTGACAACTTGTCAGCACCAGAGAAATCGGACGGTTCCCGCGGCAGGAAAGTATTATTATAAGGGAAAAGGTCTACAGTGTGAGCCATCGTAGTGGGATCGACACTGCCAGAAAAGACAGGTCTGACAGAAGGTGAGGGGCAGGAATGGCAGGGCAAGTTTGGTGCGACGTCAGAGCCCAAAGACCGAGAAGGACCCGCGAGATGGGTCTCATTAACTAGCAAATCCACTGAAATCTCATTAAAAGGATTGAGATTAACATTAAGATCGTCATTACTGCCAGCATTAGAATTAAAATAATGCGGGATTAACGGGGGAAGGTATTGGGAATATCCCCAGACAGACCCCGAGGCTACTGACACATCCTCGGCCCTGTCGCCCGAAACCCTCAAAACAGTGTTTCTTCTCTGCGATCCCACCGGCGGGAAGGACCTCGCCAGAAAGCATGGAACCACAGGATCGCTCACAGATAGACCAACAGAATCAAAAAACCTAGAGGAACAGTCCCGATCAGATCGATCAGGAACCACCTCCACATAAAAATTAATATGCGCAGTCCAACTAGCAGAAATCTCGGAAAAAAAACTCCCTGGAGACGGTTCCAGATGGGGCGAACACGTCGAAGCAAATAGAGCAGCAATAAACAGAATAAAGCCACGATGGAGATAAAAACTTAGTAAAGAAAGAACAATCCACGCAAATGCACGAAAAGCTATCATCCATCACAAACAGAATATCAGAAGATCCATCAAAGATCAGCAAGGACCTAGATTTGGAAGGGCAGAGCCCCTCCAAGGAGCTACCCCCTCTGGAGCAGCCCAGCTCCGAGGTAACAGATCGTAGATCTGAAACCGGAGCACAACTAGGGGGCTTCCTCCTACGACTTCCCCGAGACGAGGCCGTCAAGGCTGAAGCAAGAGAAGGGGTTACCAGCCTCCGACAGGTAAATGTCTCGGTAGGGGAGACCTTTCTGGAGCGGAGGAAGTATGGAGACGGTGACACCGAGGTGGATCGGGCAGAAGCTGGGGACCTCGGAGCAGAGCGGCGACTCTTGGGGGGAGCCATCACAGATTTAGGGCACCGGAGAACGGAGCGTGAGGACACAGTATCCTTGTGAGCTTTGTTTTCGCGAGAGCGTAATCTATTAGTTTGGAACAAGTAGTAAATTATAAAACTAAAACCTATATTTGGAAAAATGTAGTATGAATGCAACATGATCTCAGATTTCAAAAGTACAACAAAAGGCTGCAAAGATTATGAAAGAAGTCAAGAACTTGCTAGGAGCAATAGATGGTCATATACTCATGTTAGTCGTATGTTGTTTGTAGATAATGCTTTAATTGATACAATTTAGAGGAGATAACTGCTAAACTAAACTTTTAGTTTAAAAATAGAGCAATAAGGCACAATCCTAATGCAGGTTTGAAGTTCCTCATATCGGTTTTCTTTAGTATTGTATTATCAAAAGAAGAAGAGCTAAGGATGTCATACACTCATGTATTATTAAAGTGGTACGGATTTTCATGCTAATCTCATTGTGTCCTCGCTGGATCTCATGTTCTACTTTATGATGCTGATCTCATGTTTTTTCTTTCATGTTGACCTCATGCAGATCCCAAGTAACAAACTTCCCATCAGGATTGTTTGGAGAAGTAACAAACTCTATAACATCTTGGCAAATTTTAAAAGTTCTCATTACATAAAAAAACAAAACAAAGGTAATAACAATTGGATTAGATAAGAGTTGATTTGTTGAGGCAACTTAATTGTGTAAAAGGGAACAGTTGCAATGACTCTAGCAGGTGGTGATGATCCAGAATAGGAGACACGAAGATTTTCTGTTTCGGAATTGTGTTGATCTATTTTTCATATCTTCTAAACTTGCCAATTTCCATTGATAATGTCCAGAGCCAGGTATTGGTTTTCTTCATTTGGATTGTATGTAAACTATTTACCTTGATGGCTATTTTATTTGGAACATATGTTAATTTTAGGATTTGGGAAGCAAATGATAGCAACATGGACCTTGCACACATGTTAAGCTCACCAAGTAACCAAATGTTTGATGCCAGAAGAGGTGAAGTGAACACCAACTATCGGATGAGTACTACCCCTACACCTCCTAGTGGTTAGGCAAGTGCAGTTAGTCATCAATATGGAAGTTCAAGGAGTAAGCTGGGTGTTGTTGGAGGTTCAAACAAAATACCTAAACTACGACAGACAAACAAGGCTAAGTGAGATGATGACTTAGTTAAGAATTTCCTCAACATTTGCATTGACTTGCACCTTGAAGGACACAAGCCGTGTTCCCACTTGACTGCAATTGGTTAAGACAAATTGGAGAAGAGGCCTTTTGAGTTGCGTGGAGTAAAACAAACTCATTCACAACTCAAGAACAAGTTTGAGAAGCTACACACTGATTGGCAACATTGGAAAACAATTTCATTGCAAACTAGAATTGGTTGGAACTCGAATACACAGACTTGGGAGGGAGCAAACGACCATTATTGGTGGTAGCAATTCAAGATTGTGAGTATTCATCTTCAAGCATGTGATTTTATACTTGGAAATAATTTGGTTATAACTCCTGATATTAATTTCAAGATTGTGAGTACTCTAGATATAACTTATTTGGTTATAATTTGGTTACATATGTTGATGCTTGTAGAGAGAATCGAATTGCGAGAAGTTTAGGTATAAAGGGTTCAAGTTCCATGACAAACTAATGAAACTCTTTCATGGGAATGTTGCTACGGGGAAGCATGCCTTCATCCCTGGTGCCACAGCCCAATCTCTTTTGGCTGAGCAAGGTCAAGCGGATGACTTAACCGACACAACAACGTTCCCTCCACCTTCAACTACTAATGCATCACAAAACTCGGATAGAGAGGACACAAATTATAAGAATAATGTTGGCACGGGAGTTACACAAGGTTTCACAAGTTCTAGTACACTAGCTACAGTAAGGAAACAAAAGAAGGCAAAGACCTCTAACAAGGAAATTCTTGAAACTAGGCTTGCCTCCGTTGGATCATTTGTTGAGGCATATGATCAGTTGAAGGAAAACACTAGCATGGCAAGATGCTTATAATTGCTTAAGGAGGATGGCGTTGATGTTGACTCAGAGTTGTACTTATATACTATCATGCATTTTGAGAGCCCAGACCTAAGAGAGGCATTTGTTGACATTACACCACCAAGCCTTAGGTTGAAATGGCTGAAGGTGAGGTATGATGCATGGATTTTTGCAAGCAAACCAATGTTGGGATGACTTATGACTTGTCATTAGTTTACTAAGTTTTATATTTTTTTGTTGGTGTTGGATGCTTTATTTGTTGCTAAACTTTGATGTTATTTTAAAATTATGACTTATCCTTATCTTTCCCAATATTTGTTGGGCACTTTACTTACTTGATGGTGGAATATGAATGCCCGTAAACATTTCACAATTGAATGCCATATGTATGTATTGCCTAGTTTTCATAAAACTGTCTCTGTGGAGAAAGAAGTCTTGTCTTGAATGCATAATTGTGTATTTTTCTTGGATGTTGCATTTACTGTGTTATACGTTTGTTAGGAAGGCATGATCAATTTGTGAAGATACTATTATACTAACATACAGACACAACAGTGTTTCCTGTCGTTACCAATACCTGTCCTAGAAGTTACACATATTTTTTTTTAATATTCTCACTAAGGCAGCTTACAGGTGACTTCTAAAGGAAAAAGTCTCAAGGTTAAGCTCAGTGGTAGGTTGAAAAGCACACTGAATAGAGAAGCTCTTTGATGTGGTGCTACCTTTGACGGACATTCTATACTGGTTTCTATCTTATACTGCTTGTGGTTTGAATTTAGGAGTAGAATTGGTTCATCACAGACTTTACAGAAGCTGGTATCTTGCATCCTTGGTTGCTCTAATGATATTGTTTAATATTTGCTTGTTCTTACGTATGAAAAACATCTTTGGCTGTCCTAATGATATTATTTATAAGAAAAACTAATTGATGTGGTGCTACCTTTTTAGCAAAAGAAGTTGAGCTAGAAAGAATTAGAAGGAAATTGAGGGAGGTCACAATAAAAGCAGGTAAAGAAACTGCAAAATGCATGTCTGCAAAAGAAGTAAATTTATGTCCTCAATGAAATATTTCTTCTAATTATGATCTCTTTGAAGGCACATTTGCTTGCAAAGTTTTGTGTTCCATTTGGTTGGTGAGAATGTTAGTATAGGCTCCACATCAAAATAGTGATTCTTGTGGAATGATGAAAGATGTTGTTCAACTTGATTTATTCTGATTCTCGTGGAATGATTAAAGAAGTAGCCAATTCGTTTTTCAGCTAGATTTTATGTAACTTCTATAGTGTGGTTTGGACGTTATTGTTTTTATGTAAGTTTCTGGTAGTTTTCACCTTTTATTGTTTAAGGTGTGACAAAAGAACTTCCAAAATTTAAAACTTCCCTTTGCATGTTTAGATGTTGTAAAATTAAAGCGTGCTTTTAGCTGTGCATGACTCCTAAAATCTATTATTGGAAACAAGATGGCATTTGTTGTAAAACTAAAGCAATAGATCACGGACTTGGGACGTGAATGGGTCAGCGATAGGTGGCCACCCTCGGGAGTAGTAAACAAATAGGAGGGAGCAGAAATGCCCATAAACACTAAATGGATACCACCTTCCCTTCTCAATTGGCTTCCATATGCATGTTACCCAACTCTGTAGTGGGTGTTGGTTCAATTTTTTTTAATTTTTCTTAGGTTCTGAGATGTCCAAGATCTGATGTTTCTACAGCATCCATATTACTCCATGTTACATCACCAGTTCAACTCATGAGTTTATTAATCAACAGCATCACGTGCCAAAGAAAAATGAAGGAGGGAACCAAAGCATCCATATGGCAAACATGTTCCAAACAAAGCATTAAATTCCACCATAAGGGGAAAAAATGGAAAGAAGGGTCAGTAGGTATAGCACAAGAAATTCTTGTGGAGTAGACCATCCCTTATCACCCTCACAAGGGAAAAACATGGAAACATGAAAAATTTGTGTCCAAGGAATATCCAACATCAAGTAGACTACAACTATATAAAAATCTTTCCTTTAAGAAATCGAAAACATATGCCAATTAAAACTCATTTGCTTCTACTTCCATGACAATGTGATTTATAGATAAAGAACAAGACTTCTTTTATTGTCCTAAACAAAATTTGCATGTATTAATTGTTTTCTGAGAAACTGCATATATCCTACATGACGAAAAAAAAAACTTTCAAAATAAGGTACAAAATAGTAATAGCATTGAACAATAACCTTTTTTTGTATAGTATTAGGCCCCAAGGAAAAGATAGTAACATAAATGATTAGTCAAGTCAACAATTCATATTTAGTTATTTTAGTAAACAAACTTTCAGTTGAGAAGACGAAAACTAAAACAAGATTGTTTTGACTTGTAAGACATGTAAAACAAGGCCATAAGTTTTACTAGCCTCTAAATATTTATACAATTTAAAGGAATATTGAACAACAAAAACCAACTTCTCTCTTATTTATTAACGGAGTAAAACAGTCACCCAGATTGTGAACAGTAGCACTAATACAATGCAAACTTCTTTGTTCTTCTTTAAATGTTTTGCACACCATTCCTTCTTTATTCCCACTACCATGTCTTGCACTTCTATCACTTTATTTTACATGTCTACCAGTATGTTTTTAACCTCTATCATGCATCGACATTTGGAGGTGCTCACATTATTTAGTTTTGCATTCTCCCATTCCCAGAATAAACACTTCAATTCTTCTTGTTTAAAAATGTAATTGATAAAATGCGATATTGAAGCTCTAATAATAAGTATGTCTAAAACATTAACAAGCCACTTACATTAATTTAAGCGTACTTCAAAAATGTCTTGCCTGGGTTGTTCGTAGTATAAGAGATGAACCTAGCAATTGAAAAATCACAGTAGCATATTACCGTGTTTTTCCTATCATGTGACATGTTTGTATTCTTTACCAAAGTAATATAAGTTATTGTTTACAACCCAAACACAAGTTAATAATATTTGAACCCAGAATTGACAAAAAGAAACAATAAAATTTAAAAGAATAATACCTAATTCCTCACAGTAATATTTTTTAAAGATCTATCTAAAAAAACAATCTCATTTTTTTGTGTAAATTGCTACAAGCTTTACGTAATTCTGGCATCCACAATTTTTCTAGTGGGAAAAAAAACTCCTAAACATCTTAGACACTAGACGTTTATAAACAATACCTAATTGGTGCGACTTTTTCTATTTGGCAAAATGTTCCTCATGGTAATCAATTTTCAGGAGAATTGAACTGGCTTTAAGATCACACTGATGCATGTTAAAAATTATATTATGGGAAGTTGGATTGTGTATATAAGGTTTCTAAGATGAATTTGAAAGCCAAAATTTTCTTCAAATTAGCCATGCTTACAATATTAACAAGCTAACACCTCACAACTTCAAAGTTCTTATTACAATTTTAACGTAATAAATAAGATACTGCATAGCATATTAAGAAGGATCCTTAAGGTGACACCTCAAGCATGCTTACAGTTCTAACATATTAAACGTGGATCCTCAAAGAGACAACTCAAGCATGCTTACAGTTCTAACCTATTAGACAAGCCAAGGATCCTCAAGGAAACACCTCAAGCCTTAGGAACATTTCTAACATATTAAATAAGATATTGCTTAGCAAACCAATTGGAATAAAATAATTTGTAAACCCTAATTATTTTCAAACCAGGACATTTCAAAACCCTAAAATTGATTTGGGATTTTCTACATGAGTATGCTTGCGTTGAAGAAGCTCCAATTGAAGAACGGTCGTTGAATGTAATGAAAAAACAAGATACTGGATGGAGGAGGAACAAGATACTGAATTGTGTATTTCTAAACCTAAAGAATTTATGAACCCTAGAAAATAAATTTTATTTGTTTAACAGATCTATTTCAAAAATCGTTCTGTAGATGAAAATGTTGCCTTCCCAAAATTAATTTCGTTTGTTTTTGATTAACAAATCTATACCGTTTGTTTAACAAATCTATTTCATTTTTAGGAAAATTCAGATCGACAAAACTTGATTTTACAGTAGCTTCGTTTTTCTACAGGGCAAAGGAATGTAAGAAATCTGACCTAGAAATGCAAATAGGAAGACAAACGAGCAATAGGAGAGTAGATCGACCACTTACATGAGGAGAAGGTGTACAAAAAATCACCTCTTGCAGATCGACCATGGAATAGGAGAGCAAATAGACCCAAGCTAGAAAAGGTGGAGCAAATCGACCACTTGCAAATTACTGGAGAGTAGATCAAGTGGATGTTTGAGGAAGAGAAAGTGGAGGGAGAAGCAGATCATTGTAGAAAAACTTTTGAGAGCGTAGAGATGAAATCTACCATTTCAGTCGAAGGACATACATGAAAGTCCTTGCTTGGGAAAGTTGCTTAAGAGCTGCTTTATAACAAACACTACTTCCAAAACTTGGTAAGAGTTGAAGAAATTAGACGATACTAGAAGAGTCGCTATGGTAGTTGTTCCCGAGTTCTGGGAGCATGAGTGCTGCTTGTAGGAGTTTCTCGAGCGTTGCTTTTTGAACGTGAAAAAACTACTACGGTTAAAAAATTTGAAATTACCACTACATTTTCTCAAGGTGGCTAGTAGCGTTGGAATTGCAAACAAATGCAGCCACTATAGGTGAGCTTGCGAATCTCACCGAGCTCCGGATGCTGACGCTCTATCACAACCACCTGACCGGTAAATTGCCAAGTGAGTTCGGCATGTTGGGTAAGCTCGAGACCCTCTATCTGTACGAGAACCAGCTCACCGGCGAGATTCCAATGGAGCTCGGCAACTGCTCGAGCCTTCGGGAGATCGATTTCTTTGGGAACCAGTTCACCAGGAGCACTCCCGCCACCATCGGCCGGCTGAAAGATCTTGACTTCTTGCATCTCAGGCAAAACAACCTCACGGGGGAGATCCCAGCCTCATTAGGTAACTACCGAAAGCTCGAGATTCTTGATCTGGCTGACAATCTCCTAACCGGGGAAATCCCGGCCACATTCGGTTTATTGGAGTTGCTCGAGCAGTTCATGATGTACAACAATTCGCTAACCGGCCGCATCCCCGACGGAATGATCACTTGCCGGAATCTCACAAGAGTAAACCTCTCCAACAACAAACTCAGTGGCAGCATTTTCCCATCGTGTGGTTCAACGACAAGGCTACTATCGTTTGACGTCACCAACAACTCATTTGAATCCGTAATTCCCGCCCATTTGGGGAGGTCGCCGTTGCTCGAAAGAATTCGGCTAGGGAGCAACCAATTTCGCGGTGTAGTGCCCTCGTCATTGGGCAATCTCCGTAGGCTCACGCTCCTCGACCTCTCGAGCAATTCGCTCATCGGGGAGATATCGAAAGAGCTTGGTTCTTGTCATAACCTCGCCCACATTATTCTTAATGGCAATCGTCTGACTGGTCCCATCCCTCTTTGGCTCGGGAACTTGTCGGAATTGGGAGAAATAAAGCTCGCATCGAACAACTTCTCCGGTCCGATCCCATCCGATCTATTCAACTGCTCCAGTCTACTACTGCTCTCTCTTGACAACAATTTGCTCAATGGCCCTCTCCCTCCGGAAATCGGCGGACTACGCAAGATCAACCTGCTCAGCCTCTCCGGCGACCAATTCTCCGGCACGATCCCTCGCTCGATCGGAAAGTTAACCAAACTCTACGAGCTGGACCTCTCCCGGAACTACTTCACTGGATCAATCCCTACCGAGCTCAGCCAGCTGCAAGAATTACAGAGTAAACTAGACCTCAGCAGCAACAACCTCACCGGCGCAATCCCACCATCGCTCCAACCCCTCTCGAAGCTCGAGGAACTCAACCTCTCACACAACTCACTCACCGGAGAGGTCCCACCCCAAATCGGAGCCATGACAAGCCTAATAAGGCTCGACCTCTCCCACAATTCGCTCCAAGGGAACTTAGACTGCCAACTCTCGCACTTCCCGCCACAATCATTCGTTGCAAACCTCGTGCTATGCGGGAAGCCACTCAAATCCTGCACACCTCCCACAACAACCACCCGTCGTCACTGCCGCACGATCCTTTGCATCGCGGCGATCGCAGCGATATCGGCATCATCGACCGTTTCGATAATTCTCCTGTCGGCGGCGATGGCGTTCCGTCGGTGGAAGTCATGGAAGCGGAGCAGGGAAGTGAACTGCATGTGTTCGACAAGCTCCTCCCACTCAAAACATTGCCACCTATTCCCCAAAGGTCTCGAGAGAAGAGAATTGAGATGGGACGCCATCATGGAGGCCACCAACAACCTCCACGAAGACTTCATCATCGGGTCGAGAGGGTCCTGCACCGTCTACAAGGTCGAGCTCCCCACCGGTGAGACCGTCGCCGTTAAGAAGATGTTTCGGAAGGACTGCCTCGACCTACTCACCAACAAGTGCTTCGTCTGCGAAGTGAAGACTCTTGGCCGGATACGACACCGCCATCTAGTGAAGCTGTTGGGGTGTTGCAGCGGCGGAGGATAGCAAACGAGCTTGATAATTTACGAGTACATGGAGAACGGGAGCGTGTGGGAGTGGTTGCACAGGCCCGAGGTGGGGGAGAAGAGGAAGAAGGAGCTGGGGTGGGAGGAGAGGATGTCACACCCCAAATTTGCCACAATAATTTAAATAAATTAAATTACGGGAAAACTAAAGCTAAACAGTAAAATATCTAACCACCAGGAATCTGTGTGTGTGGCTAGCAGACTCCAGACTATATGCACTACGCTAAACCAATCGCATGCCTGCACCTGCAAACAAAACCACAAGGAAAACGCATGAGTGACCAAAGTCACCCAGTACGCACCCCACGAAAACCGCGGAAAACAAAACCATAATCAATTTTTCTTTTAA
>JAMKQA010034869.1:0-10291 GCA_024699735.1 Posidonia australis | reverse complement strand
ATGATTTTTCATGTTTATGGTTTTCCTCGTCTTCCATAATAGACTAGGTGACGACTCCTGCATTTGCATTTTATTTTGCTTTTTCGACGTGATTTTGCCGACCGTTTCGCATTATTATTTTGCGATCCTCCTCGTCGGCATGGTTACACCTGGATATATCAATTTGGGCTACTTATATCTGCATAAACCTGTCTTTAAATTTCATTTAAATAACTGCAGTTGGTTTGTTTTGATTCAGGTTATCCTCTGGGTAACCTGGAAAGAAAGAAACAGTAGGATTTTCTGTAATAATTTCAAGCCTACTTATGTTATTATTTCTGATATAATTGGACTAATGGGACACTGGTTAGATTCTCTTCAACCAGGTTTTGAAAAGGAGGATTTGAGGAGCACATTAGCCTCTATGAAGGCTACCTAGGCAGAGAACTTATCTGCTTCCTCCGATATTCCTCTCACCTCTAATGACTCCACTATTCCTTCTGCTGCTGCTGAAGCTATGGAGCAGTAGCTAGTCTTTTGTTTTTAAATTTTGAAAACATTATTGCCAACTTACTGGCTGTCTGTATTATTGGCAGGAACATTGCCTAAGTATTTTTGTGATTGTCTGGACCCTTGATTCCCCTAGATTTTTGTCCTTAGGATTAAAAATCTAATATAACTTACCATTGCCAAAAAAAAAAAGAGAACAAGTTCTCGCCCACTTTCACATAAATAAGGGAGGAAAAAAAAACACAATGGAGAAACCTTCTGTTTACATAAAATAGAGTTTCGGACTATCTACTCCTAACTCTTCAAGAATTGTTTTCTTCAGGCGACTTTGATGAGATAATTAATCTTTTTATACAATTGACCTCCAGCAAGAAGTTGCTTCCGAACAGAGCTGACTTCTGTCCATTTCTATGGACGACGTGGCATATGCTTTGTTGGGGAAGGATTGCCAGCACAACAGAAGCTTCCCAGCGAAGTATTGCTCACGAAGAAGCCTCCTTACCAGAACCCACACCAAAGAGAAATCGTATCAACTCAGGATACGTGAGTCGATAACAATGATCCTTCGGCCACTAGGATATTCTTCAGTGGATCTGTTGACACTCCCCAACATGGTCCAGTCACAAGGAAGGATCATTCAGATATTGATTAACTTTCTGTTAGTCTTTTTTGATCATAAACAATTTTACAAACAATACTCCTTTATTACTGGTCCGTGTTGACTGCTTTAATTTGTAGACTATATGTATTCCACTTATGACAGACATACTTGTTAGTAAAAATTCTGTATCTTTTTGATCTCTCAAGAAACTTTTGCCCCTAAGAATTATATTAAATAGCTTACCGTTAACAAGAAAAAAAAACTCAGGATACGCGAGCCGACCACAAGGAACAGTACAAATAACCATAAGAGAATTCACCAAACGTGACAGTGTGACACGAGACTACCACCCACGTACAAATAGGGTGTGGGCCGAGGTGGGCCGAGGACTCGGCCATAGTCACAAGCCTCATGTGTGGTACACTAAAAATTTAAGATTTGTTAGGTCCATTATTGTTACTCTACCCTCAAGTTTCAACGCAACTTGAAAAAGGGAAAGGAGTACCCCAAAAAAAAGAGAGGAGGAAAACGCTCACGCTAAGTTAGGTATCTTTGTTCTTTTATCTTTTATAGTTTAATCTCATGTAATCTATGTTAGAAAAAGATAAGATTGAACTTGTGATTATATATAAATAATCTTTTTCATTCATAATCAATTAATTTTAAGTTGAATATTCATATCTCAACGCATAAGAGATTCAAATAGATCTACATCCACACATATCTACTTATATATAAAGAAGACACTTCTACGTTTAAAAATATTAAAATAATTCTACATTGAAAAAAAAAGAAAAAAAAAAGACTGAACTTGTGATCATACAAAAATAGATCCTTCTACTCATAATCAATTAACTTTGAATTTGATGTCGATATTTGAACAAACCACAATTGTCTTACGTCTCATTCCTTTCTGGGCACTTTCATCGCTTGGTACATGTACGAAAGCATTATTTGATCACCTGTCTTAATCACTCAATAAACAAACAGCAAGACCACGGCATTGCTCGTCTCCTTCAGCAGCAAGTAGTTTTTCATCTAGTAGATGTCTAAGGGTCCAGGCTTCTCTCTCCATTTCTCTTGGACTCTTCCAAATTGACAGATAAATGAGAAAGATACCTTGTTTTTAAAAAAAACTTATTTTATTTCGTAATCCTACCCAAGAACTAAAGAAATCACCATTACCATTGAAATCATCATCGACAATCGAAAAGTAATTTATTGTCCTGCAAAAATCGGGATTAAGTACGGTGAGCTTACTACTTCAGTCCAGTGGGAAAGACCAAGGAGTCGGTATCTGCGTCGTCTTTGGAGATCTGTCAGGAAATTGTCCAAGCTCAAGTTAGATCTCCCAGACTCTGTTAGGACATGATGTTAATTTTTTTTTAATGCAAGTGAACTACAGTTCTCATAACCAAATAAAACTTCAACTTGGGTAATGGTGACAGTACTAAAGGTGTCACACTCTGATTAGTTGGCTTTATTTGATGGAAATTCTGTACTATCAGCACGCTTAAGTGGGGATTTGTGTACCTAAAAAGTACAAGAAATGATTTGATGAAAATCTCATTTGACTATACAAAATATAGGTGTTTGTGCACTTGACCAAAAATAATTTCAAAGGAAATCTATTTCCTTTACTTTCTGGAGTATATAATAACCAAATCTTTTCATTTCTCACCTCCCTCCATGGAATTTCAGTCGTTTCTCACCCCTCTCGTTTCTCACCTCTGGCCCCTCTTCCTCTCCCACGTTCTCCTCCTCAACCCGCCGATGCCTCTCCTCTATGTCCTAAAACCGCCGACGGAAATCAGTCTCCCTCGTGCCCTGATCCGCCGACGCAACGCCGTCGTCTTCCCCCTCCGATGCAGCGCCATCGTCGACGTCCTCAACCTGCCGTCGTCTTCCACCTCCGACGCAGTGCCGTTGTCTTCCACCTCCAACGCAGCTAGGGCTTGGTGGAGCTTGCGATGGCTGCAACTCCCTCTCCCTCTCTGTCGACGGCGCTAGGGCTCGGTGGAGCTTGCGACGGCGAGCTCCGGCTTAATGTGGCGGCACGAGGAGGCAGCTTGATCGAGCGTTTGCAGTGGGCATGGACTGAGGACTAACTGAGGCTTGCACGAGCGATGGTGGACGACCAGAATATGGTAAGCCCTCTCCCCTTCTCTTTGCTTGTATTTCCCTATGTATCCTTTTCCTTCTCCTCTGGTTCGACATCCTTTGCTCCGTCGGGCTATCGTCGGCAGTTGCTTGGTCGGCAGTGGCCGGAGGGACACGCTGGTCCGTCGACACGCGTGTGTCGAGGGGCCTGAGGGAACGGCCAGCAGGGGTGCCAGCGGCAGACCTCGGGTCGCCGAAGTCCGATGGCTGGCTGGAGGTCCTGTTGGCATTCTGTGCTAGCCGGAGTTGGGTTGAGCTGTGCTCGTGGCATTCTAGTTTCCTTTGTTTTCCTGAATAGGCACAAATAGCAGGAAACTTGGTCAACAGGAAATCAGTTTCTCTTACTTTTCATTTCCTGGTAAATCCTATTGACTCTGGAATTCTATTTCCAGTCAAATTTTGTGCACAAACAGACCCTAACTGTCATTTGTTTGTCATGTAAAGACTATGGAATTTATTTACTGTCATGCTATGGTCTAAATAGGTTTCAAAAGCAAGACGTGCATATTTTCCTTGATAGATTTTTCATTAACAAATCCAAATACCAATATATGAGGATGGACTACAATCTTAGTTAGGATTGATAATAGATCGAGTCAAATCTATTAACCTATTAGACCTAATCCATTAATTTAAAATTTAGATTAAGAATTTAGACCTGGTAAAACTTAACCCGTTAAATAATGAATAATGTTAATCATTTGTTAGAATAATGTTATATATTTTATATCTTAATTGATTAGATGTTGATATATTGTTGTTTAAAAGTTTATATATTTTTGAATTTGTTAGAGGAATAAGTTTATAATGTATTATGAAGTTTTTTTTTTTTTGGTGTAGAGATGATAGAATTTTATCTCATATAAAATTATTGAATTTTTAGATATAAAATTTTAAATTTATTAACTTTACATTAAAATAAATTCCCATTTCTTAAAAGCAGCTCCTAGAAAAAAAAAACCCCTCCACCCATTGAATCCTCGTTCCAACAAAAAGCCATTCCAAAGTAACTGAAACCACATTGGCAACCATGCTTCAGTTTAAAAACACCCTTCTTATATCCCCATATACCTTTCTTTCTCCTCTCCTTTAAGCCAACCAGCCAAACAAAAGAAAGTTTTTTTCCCCCTGAAAGTAGAGAGTAGAAAGAAGGGGAAATTTGCTAATAAGCCTTTGGGATTGGGATCTCCCCCACTTTATCTTTCTCTACCTCGGTTACTCCCCAAGTTATGCAAGAGAAGGATACGTGCGTCCTTCCTGGTCCCTTCCCGGGCTCCCAGACCACCCCCAAAACCCACACCCATCCCACGCCAAATCCCTAGACACCCAATCCACCATCTCATTTCCTCAGATCCAGATTGCCGCCGGTGCCGTCGCCGGCGCCCGATCCAGATCTATGGTGGAGGATGGCGTTGCCGCGTCGGAGGAGGCGGGGAGGAAGCCCGCGGACTCCGATCCGACGAAGGAGAGGAGGAAGACCGGGCTGCTGTCGAGAGTGTGGAACGTGATTTTCAGGGGGAGGGGGGAGGATTACGAGAAGAGGCTGCAGTACTTGTCGAAGGAGGAGGCTGCTGTCCACGCTAGGATGAAGAGGAGGGCGCAGGGGTGGAGGAAGATGGCCAGGAACCTCGTACTGTTCTCCGTCGTCGCTGAGGTCAGTCGGTTAGCACTCGATAACCATTCGGTTTTTGGGAATTGGCCTTTTTATTTTGTTTTGTTTTGTCTACGTTCGTTGTTCATTGTCTAGGATGGAATTTGTAGTTTTGGATTGGATTGGCTGAACTAGGGATTTGTGGTTATTGCTTATGATTGAATCCTATGGTTCTTCTTCAATTATTTCTTGGAACCAAACTCTTAAGCTATCAGCTTTGAATTCTAAACTCCTAAGTTGTGAGCTTTGAATTCTATGAATCTTCTTCAATTATTTGTTGGAACCAAAATCCAAGGACCAAGGTAGCTGGAGTGGGTAACAAGTCTGTAGGTTGAGTTGCTCTAGTCATAGTTTGGAAATATGTGTGTCATGAAAGCTTTGTTCGTGATACCTTTTTTTTTTTTTTTAAGGAATGTTTCTGAATTGTACTAAATTTAGGAACTAGCGTAAAAAAATCGGTTGCTTTTGGTATAAATGTTCTCCATCTGGAAGCACGCTCTTTTACTATGATGAAAACTTTTTCCCTTTGTCCCTGATTCTGGTTTAGAGAAGTTTTGTTATTCACAAAATAAAGCATCAGAGAAATCGTCTAATTGAGGAGCTCAAGTAACATGTTTTCTTCCCGAGTATTGAACACTGTAAAAGAAACACACACCAGACACCACTTGATATGCTCTAATTGAGCACCTGAATGGTTTGAAAAAAGAATGAAACCTAATTCTTGATTCTTTTTCATTCCATGGGGAATTTCCCATTGCAAAAGGATGCCTTGTGAGCTGGGCTTTTCGAGAGATGAGGCCTTTTTACGAAGCCAAGTCAATTTCCTTGAGAGTACATTTTGCACAACTTGATATCTAACATTACTTTTAATTAATTCAACAAAATAGAATCCTATAAAAAATAAACAAAAATGAAAATTTCTTTTGTAATGTAATGAAAATTCATAGAACTTAGTTTCTCCAGTAAAGCAAGCATTCACTGATTGCTGTCTTTTCTTTGTTTTACCTTGCCCAACTTGATGCATACACAACTATCTTTGATCCTAACCAGGTAGCAGCAGTGATTTACGCCGTCATGATGACAAGATCTTTAGACTTAAGTTGGCAGATGAGAGCTCTGAGAGTGTTGCCTATGTTTGCTCTACCTGGTTTATCTTTCTCCATCTATACGACACTTGGCAGCTTCACAAAAATGCGTAAGTCTATTAACCTAAAACCAAGCAGTTTGTTCTTTCCCGTTTCTTCTATTTTTATGATGCTTTTTTTTTTTGCCATATAAATTGCAAGTCTTATACTACCGTGACACTCGAAATACAAGTTTTCTTTGTAATCTTTTCTGTTCATTTTATGTTCTATGTATATGTGTGGTTTTCTTTCCCTTTTCTTGGAGATGGGAAAAAAAACTTTTATGCTATTATTGTTTCTATATACATTATATATTTATATGGTTGTTTTATCCAATCAAATGCTACCAAAAAGCCTTTTTATTTGATATAATGACTCTTAGCACACAATACCATGAAAGTTTAGATGTTACAGTTGGCTTTTGGGAAATGTTAAAAGCATAGCGGTTGGCTTGTCTCTCACGAGTAGTGTACCATCTTTGTTATGAAATAGTACCTTGTGGTGCAACGATTCTAGATTCTTGGAATTAGCCAATTAGGTGCCCATAGTCTGGAAACAAGGACATTTCAAAATACGAGTTCAAGTGAGATCATCAATACATAATTTTGCTTTTGGGGTTAAAACTATTTTCAAAATTGAATCCCTACGTTAGATTATACAAGTTTGTGCTCAAATTGCTTTTGAGAGGTTCACAGGCAATTATCAGCAAACTGTCTACTATGGCTATGCTAGCATTGTTGTTGTGAACACCCAATATCTTCTAAATACCACTTGATGTTTTTAGCATTGTGAATCTTTTTGGAGAATGCTTTTCTAGTCAAGTCAATGCATCGATGTTTACAAATTTATGTCTTACAATTTGGTAGCATTCATTTTTAGATTGATCATTTATTATGGATGTTCAAGGGTGTTGAGATGCCTTGAATCCTAATCCATTTGTTTGTCCCCAAGCAATAACATGGTTGTGGAGCCCTAATGTCACACACCACTCTCAAAGTCTGTACTGGTGCCTATATATATACTCCATCTGTTCTAGGATTAGGGTATTTACTGATTCTGTTCTCATACATGTCCCCTATTCTATAACCCTTTACTGAAGACTGAAGAGCGATCTTCCACAGCTCATAGCTTCTTGAGTGGACTTTGTAAATCTATGTGTTCTTTGTGTGATTTCTTTCTCTTGCTCGATATCCGTGACAATGGGTGCAAGGTAATAGCTGAATTTTGACCTTGTGTTTTAAGGTTTTGTTATTTTCTTGTTGCTATTGTGGACAATCAAGTTTTTGTAAAATTGTTGGGTAGCAAAACAGATGGATGGTGTTTCAGATGACAGATTCATGTAAACAGGCTAAAGAATGTTATGTTTTTATTTTATCTGAGTTGGTGGTTCATTAACAATTTCCTTCATGTGCTTCTATGGTCTATGCAAAGATGTAAACTGTAAAGTGTGTTGATTCTTTTCCATATGTTAGTTGGTGACTTATTTAGTTATTTCTTCAGTGTGTTATCATGTGGGGCTTTTCATGTTATGTTATTTGATGCATTGTGTGTAATTGCATGAACCTGGAGAATGCTTTCTACAAGGTTTATGAAATGGCAATTTACTCTATGATGGAGATCAACAGTAAAAAATGTACGAAGTTACCAGCTTCATCGTGCTCACTAATCGTTACCTTTGTGTGTCTGTATTTGTTCTTGTTATTTAACTTAGGATACCTTTGCAATAACTCCAGAGAATGCTTTCTATAAGATGCTACTCTAAAAATTTAAACTATGAGTTACAACTTTATGCTGACAAGGCTGTGCTACGCTATATGGAGTTGGAGCAGGCAACCTAATCACGATTTTTTTTAAAAAACAAATGTGTGCACATGCTGGGTTTTCTCTCCCAGAAATTGAACCGATTTCTTTCTATAATCCAGGCCGTGTAACCATATGAAGTAGAAAGTAGACTTACGAGATTCGGCCATTTATAAATTATTAAATTGTTTCTTGCAAAATTTGTTAGCTAATTCTAAAGATTTGGTTTGAAGCTAAGCAACTGCACAATCTGATGGAAAGAGTTGCGTAGTTTTGTAGCTTGACATTTACAGTCCTTTCAGACAAAAACTGTCGTGGTGCATTTCTACTCCATTTCTGGTGACAAACTGTAAGGACTTTTGCTAAGATAGATGCCGCAGCTGTTAAGCTTTCAGAAGGCCTTACATGCACAGAATTTCAAATATAGTATTAGAGAATTATGTAAAAGATTCTGGCGTTTATTGTTTTTCTTTTGAGGAAGCTCTTGACCCATGCTTATCTGATGGTTGCAACTGTCTTATGCCTCTTCAATTACAGTGATTAGCTGTTACAGAAATACATTGTTTGTGCTTGCAGGCGAACGTAAGGACCAGAAGACACTTGAAAGGCTGCGTGCTGAGCGACAAGCCAAGATCAATGAACTTAAGGAGAAAACGAACTACTACACTACCCAACAACTTATTCAGGTGCTAAATTTGTTTTGCTGCAACGATCCACTATTTAAATTAAGTAAATATGACTGGGTGAGTGGTTTATCGTATTCCATGCCATACCATGTGATTCTTTGTGCATGTGTGCTTGATTCCCTAGATTTTTTGGCGTTTCCTGTTGAGAAGAAACTGTTTTTGGCGTGCATTTATAAGTAAAATTTTCTTTAATCCAGAGATATGACCTTGACCCTGCTGCTAAGGCTGCTGCTGCAACAGTTTTGGCTTCAAAATTAGGAGCTGATTCTGGTTTGAAAGTGTTTTTGGAAGATGAATCAAAAAAAGCCAATGTGCCATCAGGCAAAAGTAATGATGTTGAACTGGTTACATCTGATGGTCTCCGTAACAGGAAGCAGACAAGTGTCAAAAGTAACAGCTCTGGAAGTGGTGTTGCTCAGCAATTTGGTAGTGATGAGACAACCCAGGAGATCAGTGCAGGTGGAAAAGAAGTTGCATATCAAGGTCAGGGGTATGTGGAGCATTATAAAGGTTCAAGCCCTAATGATGGGGGATGGGTTGCTCGTCTGGCTGCCATGCTTGTGGGTGAAGATCCATCCCAGTGTTATGCACTTGTTTGTGGGAATTGCCGCATGCATAATGGTGAGTAGTTTCAGGCTCACAAGAGTAGTATGTTTCCCTTGTGCAATTTGGTATGGTCCACTATTTTTTTTTCCAGGTTCTTACTGTTGCCAAAACATGTGCAGGACTAGCTAGGAAAGAGGATTTCTCATACATCACTTACTACTGTCCACATTGTCATGCTTTGAATGGACCTAGGCAATCAGAAGAGCAAGGGCCTAGTTCTGCATACCTTTCTGGCAATTTCAGCGAGCCTGCTCCTGGTGATGATGGTATTGCTCGAACTGTCAGCAGCACCAGCTCCATTGTGTCCGAGGGTGAAGGAAAACCGGCAGCAGCAGTTCAAGAGCAACCTGGGGATGGGAGTCACGGGAAAGAGCCTACTGGATCAAGCTAAGTGATTGCTTAAAATTTCTCGCAGAGGCCTTTGCAGTTATCAAAGCCGGAGTGTTTCTCTTCTATTTCCTCCATTTTAATTAATATCAAGAGGGTTTTATCTTTGTTCTTGTAACAAGATGGATTACGGTGACTTATGAAGTGATATAGAGTGTGTATTGCTGATTTCTGCTGTACATTAGACAAATATTTTTGGTTGCATTGTAGTGCAGTGCTCCAGTTTTGACTATTGCTGTTAGTTAGAGCCAGTGTGAACCGTGAAGCCGTGTATGTTTTGTACCAAAGCGGGAATGAGCATTTGGTGGGGTGAATGGGACTCTTAAAGGGATGGGGTGTAAATTTCTTTAAATGTAAACAATTCCATCTAGAAATAATTGGTCATATTTTTGGGGTATGGAGTGTATTGAGCATCATTTCAGGTGCTTGTCTTTCTGGTCCTGTTTGCAACTTGCAAGAATGAAGCCTTGATAAAGCAGGTGAGGGTTCAGTTTGCCAAAATCTTCTACACCAAGGTCTTTTTATCTATTGACAAATCTAAATGAAGAATCATCTATGTGATACAATGTTTTTCTCGAAAACTAGCTTTGGAATCCAAAAGTTTTTCTTGAATACTTGCTTTGTCCGTATCATGTGAAGAATACTAGCTTTGGAATTCAAAAGTTTTTCTCAAAATTTAGAACACTTCGGAAAAGTACTCAATGGACGTCTTAGATAAAATTGTAAAAAAGGGGTATTTTTTATGTACGTGTTTACATATAAGAAGTATGTAGGTGTCTTTTTTTTT
>JAMKQA010034868.1:0-13486 GCA_024699735.1 Posidonia australis | reverse complement strand
TTGTTCCTGGAAGATCACCCCAAGAGTAAGGGGAAGGCGTTTGCTCCATGATCTTTCACTTTTGGGAGGCAGAGCTCAAGCAGTTCTGGGAACTCTGGGAGGAAGAGGAAGTAGCGCGCCGAGTCTGTTGTTGGGGAAGGAGCTGGATACAGTCAGGCTGGTTCGAGTAGTGGCCCAGAAAGGAAGAAAACCTGTTATATCTGTGGGTGCCTGGGGCATGTGGCAGCGCAATGTTATCATCGACAGTGGAACCCCAAGAAGATAGTCTGCTACAACTGTGGAAAGTCCAGGCACATTCAGCGAGACTGTCCTGAACCGACAAAGCCAGCTGGGGACACGCCTGTCAGCTAACTAAAGGGCTAGTGTTCTTCATATCTACACCTGATGCCGGTCCATCATGGGATGTAGTAGAGGGTAAGGATTAGAGGCATGATTGAATTGTATCCATTCCCTTTATGCGCTACTGTATCTGGTACTCCCCCTATGTGTTAGTTGTTGTTGTTTCTGTTGTTGTGTTGTGTTGTTGTTGATTGATATTTGGTGTTACCTAGGTTCCTTTCTTGTGGCTGACCGTGGATATCTGGCGGGTGTGACGGTGTCATCTTCTTCAGTTCTGAGGGTGCAGGGTATAACCGTGGTTCAGGAGTATCTTGATGTGTTTCCTGAGGACTTGCCTGGGATACCGCCGCACCGAGAAGTTGAGTTCCAAATCGACCTGGTGTCAGGATCTAGCTCCATCTCTAAGACTCCTTACCGGATGGCGCCAACAGAGTTGAAAGAGCTTAAGAATCAGCTTCAGGAGTTGCTGGACAGAGGATTTATCAAGCCAAGTGTGTCACCTTGGGGTGCACTAGTGCTGTTTGTAAAGAAGAAGGATGGTTCACTCCGCCTCTGTATTGATTACAGGATGCTGAACTAGATTACAGTCAAGAATAAATATCCTTTGCCCAGGATTGATGATTTGTTTGATCAGATTCAGGGAGCTTCCGTATTTTCAAAGATTGACTTGAGATCAGGGTATCGCCAACTGCGAAGTCGGGAAACTGATGTGTAGAAGACAGCTTTTCGTACCCGGTATGGCCACTATGAGTTTTTGGTTATGCCGTTTGGATTGACGAATGCACTAGCTGCCTTCATGGATTTGATGAATAGGGTATTCAAAACCTACTTGGACCAATTTGTTGTGGTATTTGTTGATGATGTGTTGGTATATTGCCCCGATGTGCAGACTCAGCAGACACACTTGAGAATGGTGTTAGAGACGTTGAGGCAACACCAGTTGTATGCATAATTTTCTAAGTGTGAGTTTTGGCTGGAAGAGGTCACATTCCTTGGCCATATCATTTCAGGTGAGGGAATTAAGGTGGATCCAGCCAAGGTTGAGGCGGTTAGTAGTTGGGTCAGACCCAATACTGTGACTGAGATCAGAAGCTTTTTGGGCTTGGCTGGATATTATAGAAGGTTCATACAGGATTTCTCCAAGATTGCAACACCCTTGACCATACTGACATAGAAAGAGGTTCCTTTTGTTTGTGACTGGAAATGCGAGGAGGACTTCAATGAGTTGAAGACCCGACTGGTCACATCTCTAGTTTTGACCTTACCATCAGGGAGTGGGGGCTTTGCAGTGTACTGTGATGCTTGTGGCACAGGTTTAGGATGTGTGGTGATGCAGCATGGAAGGGTGGTGGCGTATGCCTCACGCCAACTGAAGAACCATGAAAGGAATTACCCCACTCATGACTTGGAGAAGGTTGTAGTAGTGTTTGCTCTGAAGATCAGGAGACATTACCTGTATGGTGAGCAGTTCGAGGTATTCACAGGCCACCGGAGCTTAAAGTATATCTTCACTCAAAAGGATCTGAATCTGAGGCAGAGAAGATCGGTAGAATACCTCAAGGACTATGACTTTAGCCTATCCTACCATCCGGGGAAGGCTAATGTGGTCGCTGATGCCCTGAGTAGGTGCACTCACTTGATGTCCAGTTTGATGATCAAGGAGTGGTGTATGCTAGAGGATTTGGTTGGTTGTAGATCATTGCGGTAGTCTCAGGGACCTGCTGGAGCTTGGGTAGCAAGCATGTCTGTTCGCCCAAGGTTACTGGAAACTGTTGTTGCTGCTCAGCGACTGGATCCCTTTGTGCAGGAGACTTGGGCTAAACTGGAGGCAGGAGAGGTGCCTCGTTTCTCTGTTGGTGCAGATGGAGTACTCAGGTATGATCTACGCCTGTATGTGCCTCAAGTGGAGGATGTGAAACAGGGATTGCTTGATGTGGCCCATCGGTCTAAGTATTCAATTCATCCCAAGAGCACCAAGATGTACAGGGATCTGAAGAGAAATTTTTGTTGGCCTGGAATGAAGAGAGAGATAGCTGAGCATGTTATGAAGTGTACAACCTGCCATATGGTGAAGATTGAACACCAGAAGCCTGGAGGAATGTTGCAACATCTGGATATTCCAGTGTGGAAATGGGAGCATGTATCCATGGACATTGTGACAGGACTGCCTAAGACCAGGAGGAAGAGCGACACCATCTGGGTGATCATCGATCGTCTCACAAAGTCAGCACATTTCTTACCTATGAGGGTAAATCTCCCATTAGCTCAGTTGGCAGAGTTGTATGTGGTTGAGATAGTCTGTCTGCATGGGGTGCTGGTATCCATTGTGTCTGATAGGGTCACCAGATTCACATCTAGATTCTAGGGAGCATTGCAAGAGGCTTTCCTCACCATTATGCATTTCAGTACAGCCTTTCATCCTCAGACAGACGGGCAGATTGAGCGGACTATTCAGACCTTAGAAGACATGTTGAGGGCCTGCACTCTGGATTTTAGGGGGAGTTGGGAAGATCATCTTCCGTTGATTGAGTTTGCCTACAACAACAGCTACCATTCCAGCATAGGTATGGCACCATATGAGGTGTTGTATGGTAGGCCTTGTAGAACACCTACCTGTTGGGATGAAGTAGGCGAGAGGCAGCTTGTGGGCCCAGAGATTGTGCAGTAGTATGCAGAGAAAGTAGACCTGACTAGGCAAAGACTGGCAGCTGCACAGAGCAGGCAGAAGAGTTGTGATGATCAGAGGCGTAGACTCCTAGAATTCGAGGTTGGAGACTTTGTTTTCCTTAAGGTGTCACCAACAAAAGGCATATTTAGATTTGGAAGGCGGGGAAAATTGAGCCCTCGCTACATTGGACCCTTCAGAATTGTCAAGAGGGTTGGGGAAGTTGCCTATCAGTTGGACTTGCCTCTAGAGTTCTCGGGCGTGCACCGAGTGTTCCACATCTCGATGTTGAGCAAGTGTTTGACTGCAGCATCCCTAGTGATTTTAGTTCAGTCAGATGGGCTACAAGAAGATTTGACCATGGTGGAGGATGCTGTGCAAATCCTTGATAGGAAGGAACAGATCCTCAGGAACAAGGTGATTCCTCTTGTGCTAGTCCAATGGTAGCATCATGGTGTTGAGGAAGCTACTTGGGAGCGGGAGGCGGACATGTTGTCCAGTACCCCCATTTGTTTGATCAGTGAATTTCGAGGACGAAATTCTTTTGAAGGGGGAATGATGTAACATCTGTGCCTGGTTTTTCCATTTAATATAAACCATGGAATTTCTTGTAATTATTTGTGTGTGGTTTATTATTGGTAAATCCAGGTTGTGTTTGTTGGCTCTGGTCTCCCCCTGTGTTTTGTGCCCTTGGTTTCTCCTTTGTGGTGTTACTTCTTTGGTTTGTGGGTCTGTTTTGTAATTGGGACCCAAGTTTGGGTGTGAGACTTATTTGAGGTTGGACCTGGTCAAAGGAGCCCAACCCCCATGTGACTTGAGCTGCCCGTTTTTCCCTGTGACCACGAATCTGTCCTCCTACTCGTGAGGCTTTGCAGGGCTGCTCGTTCCGTCCCTTTGACAGTAGGGTGGCTGGTAGTGGATCGGCGGAATCCGTGGGGATGGCAGGCACGACGGTGGATTTTAATGGAGGTGTGCTGCATGGGGGAGGATCGGTGAAAGCAGAGAGAGAACGAGAGGGAGTGTGGAAGCTGAGGAGAGGTCGCATGTCGGGAGAGATCGCGCGAGTGTGGGGGAAGGCTGGTGCCGTGCACCGCCGGAGCTTGATGACACGCAAGGCTCATCGAAGCCAGGTATGCGTTCCTCCTTCTGTTTCCTTTCCTCGGTTGAGGCATGTTAGGGCAAAGGAGAAAATCATGGATAATCATGTTAAAATCGTGCAAAAATGGGGAAATTGTTGAGAATGTGATGAATGGCATGTTCATATTGATGTCCGGTTGATCCATGAGTATTTTGTGGGGTTTTTGTAGATGTTCATGTTGCATGCTATAGTGATTGTATTTGAGCATGATGCCTTTGTGATTTTTGATAGAACAGCATGCTTAAATGTTTTTTGATCAGATTGAGGGGTTTTGATGTAGACTTGGAGGTTTACACACCATGTTTTATTGGTAATTTTCGTGGCATTTTTGATGGGTCTGATCCTTACTCCCACTTTGGGGAGAATAAACGGCGGAGGTCGGGGAGATTTCTGCAATCGCAAAAATTTGGTATGCCGAAATGCTCCCAAGTGGTTCCTTGGACCACTGATTTGGTCTACCGAAGCATTTCGGTCAACCGAATCAAGGGGTTTCGGACGACCGGATGATTTCGATCAACCGTTCTAGTAGGGGACTGGTTTACCAAACAGGGATTCAGAATGCCGAAATACTTTAGTCGATCGAATAAGGGAATTTCGGTCGACCGGAACAAAATTCGGTATGCCGAATCAGGACCCTGAGCCATTATGGGAAATGTTTAGAAAATTGTTGATAAATATGGATAAATACATGATAAATGTATGAAATGCATGGAAATGACTTGTAAGATGATGCATGCAAATATGTTGTTTTTAATGATGTTTTCCATGAGATATTGAAACATGGCTTATGTGTATGAATGTGGACCCATGTGAGGGGTGAGTGCATGGTACAAAGACCATGAAAGAATGTGTGGGTTTAAAGACCACAGGTAATGAATTGATGCATAATGCATGTGATTTGCAAAGAGTTTTATGAATGGAAAATGGTTATGAAAAGAGAAATTGCTTATGATTTTAAAGTGATTAAAGGAAATTATAGGAGCCACAATGAAACTAGGACTTGCCGACGAGGTAGTGAGACCTCTAGAGATGTCGGGGACGAGTGAATGTGGTTGCCGAGTTTGCAGTCCGGGGTAGGAGCCTCGAGACTGTGGTGGTACTGTAGGACCCGAGGTATGAGAGACCCGGACTACGCTCAATGCCGGTGCTGGACGGGTCTGGGGTTAGAGTCCCCAGGTGCTCGGGCACCAGGGCGTCGCTAGGACTCACTCCGTGCTTGTACCCGTGAGGGTATATTTTGAGGCTGCGGTCGGGGCGGTTGAACTCCAGCGCGGGGTGGTTCACCGTAGCACTGCAGTGTGGGTGTGGTGACATGGAATCCTCACCAGCTGCTTGTGGCCAGGGTGATGCGACTAGTTTTGGAATGGAAAAGTGTGGATTTGTGTTTGGACTAGTTCCTAGCTTGGATTTGTGATAAGTTGTGCTAATGGTTATAAAGGATGTTTTGGGCTAGGAAACTAGATGAAATGATTTACTTCTCCTATGTCGAGTATAAAGGTTTATGAACGAGCATGAGATTTTGAAAGAAAAGAAAGTAAAGTTTGAAATGGCATTGTTTTCAAAGTCTTTCTAATTGAATATGTGGTTTTGGCAATAATGGTAGTTTCTGGTAAATGTATTTCGTTGGTTTTGGCACTGTTTTTGGGGCACGTACTGGATGACATTCCTGTCACTCACGCGTGTTTTCCTTGTCCCCTTTGTTTCAGGTGCTCTGGTGTAGGAGCAGTCTAGTCTGGTGCATCTTTTCGAGCCACGTTTGCCGCACACAGGTCTAGGTGATTAGCTTTATTTATTTAATTCTGTTTTTTAGATTCTTTTAGCTGCTCTTGGGTAGTTCTTGTACTGTTGTGTAGCGCTGGGGTGTTACAAGATCACTGTCAAGGACAAGTATCCACTGCCCAGGATCGACGATTTGTTCAACTAGTTGCAAGGGGCATCAGTGTTTTCCAAGATGGTCTTGAGATCTGGATACCATCAGTTGAGGATTAGTGAGCCAAATGTGTAGAAGACAGCCTTTCGCACCCGTTATGGACATTATGAGTTTTTGGTTATGCCATTCGGGTTGACGAATGCTCTGGCTGCTTTTATGGACCTGATGAATAGGGTGTTCCAGCCCTATTTGGACCAGTTTGTGGTTATTTTTGTGGATGATGTTCTGGTGTATTCTCCAGATGTTCAGACCAACCAGAGGCACTTGAGGATCATACTGGAGATGCTAAGGCAGCATCAGCTTTATGCCAAGCTCTCCAAGTGCGAATTTTGGCTGGAAGAGGTGTCTTTCCTTGGTTATATTATTTTAGGAGAAGGCATCACGGTAGATCCAGCCAAAGTTGAAGTTGTGTGCAGTTGGGCCAGACTGAAGATAGTGACTGAGATTAGAAATTTTCTCGACCTAGCAGGATATTATTGGAGATTCATTCAGGATTTCTCCAAGATTGCTGTACCATTGACCAGATTGACCAAGAAGGAAGTGCACTTTGCCTGGGATTGGCAGTGCGAGGAGAGCTTCAATGAGTTGAAGGCTCATCTAGTATCGGCCTCAGTTTTGACTTTGCCCTCTAGGAGTGGCGGTTTTACAGTCTATAGTGATGCCTGTGGGACTGGTTTGGGGTGTGTGCTGATGCAGCATGGTTGGGTGGTGACGTATGCCTCACGCCAGTTGAAAGATCATGAGAAGAATTATCCCACCCATGATTTAGAGATGGTAGCTGTTGTGTTCGCCTTGAAGATTTGGAGGCATTATTTGTATGGCGAACAATTTGAGGTGTACACAGATCACAAGAGTCTAAAGTACATCTTTACTCAGAAGGATTTGGACTTGAGACAAAGGTGCTGGGTGGAGTATATTAAGGATTATGATTTCAGTTTGTCCTACCACCAAGGGAAAGCTAATGTAGTTGCAGGTGCTCTAAGCAGACGCACTCATGTGATGGCTAGTCTGATGATCCATGAGTGACAATTGCTAGAGGGACTAGTGGAATGCAGGCCTCAGAGGTAGTCTCAGGGACCCTCCAGGGTAGTGCTGGCTAACTTGTCTATTCGCCTGAGGATGCTCAGGGCGATTGTCACAGCTCAGCAATATGATTCATTTGTGTCAGATATCTGGAGGAAGTTGGAAGCTAGTAATGCCCCTCATTTTTTTGTTGGGGTAGATGGTAGGTTGACGTATGACTTGAGTTTATATGTACCTCTAATAAAGGAAATCAGGAACAGTTTGTTGGATGAAGCCCACCGCTTTAGATACTCTATTCATCCAGGAAGCACCAAGATGTACAAATACCTGAAGAGGAACTTCTAGTGGCCTGGGATGAAGAGAGAGATTGTTCAGTATGTGGCGAAGTGTGCAACCTGCTAGATGGTGATGATAGAGCACCAGAAGCCCGGAGGGACTTTGCATCCTCTGGACATTCCTGTATGGAAATGGGAAGATGTGTCGATGGACTTTGTGACGGGTTTGCCACGAACCCGAAGAAAGAATGATACTGTGTGGGTGATAGTGGATTGCCTTACAAAATCGACACATTTCTTGCCAATGAGGGTGAATCTTCCTTTGGCAAAACTGGCAGAGTTGTATGTGGTAAAGATTGTGAGATTGCATGGTGTCCCAGTGTCTATTGTGTCCGACAGAGACACGAGGTTTACATCGAGATTCTGGGGAGCTCTGCAGGAGGCTTTTAGCACAGTGTTGAATTTTAACACTGCTTTCCACCCTCAGACGGATGGCCAGACAGAGAGGACCATCCAGACACTAGAGGACATGCTAAGGGCCTGCACCTTGGACTTTGGTGGTAGCTGGGAGGATCATTTACCTTTGATTGAGTTTGCATATAATAACAGTTACCACACTAGTATTGGTATGGCACCATACGAGGAATTGTATGGCAGACCTTGCATGACACCCACTTGCTGGAGTGAGGTGGGTGAGAGACAGTTAGTTGGGCCCGAGATCGTACAGTAGTACGAGGGTAAGGTGGATCTGATCAGGAAGAGGTTGTTGTCTGCCCATGGCCAGCAGAAGAGCTATGCTGATAAGACGCGGAGACCTCTGGAATTTAAGGTAGGAGACTTTGTTTTCCTGAAGGTGTCACCAACCAAGGGTGTGACACGGTCCGATAAGAGAGGCAAGTTGAGCCCAAGATATATCAGACTGTACCTAATTACCAAGAAGGTTGGTGAGGTGGCATACAGACTAGATTTGCCTCCAGAGCTGGCGGGTGTACACAACACCTTCCATGTGTCTATGTTGAGGAAGTGTTTGGCCGATGCGTCCTAGGTGATGCCAGTGCAGCCAAAGGAGCTGTGGGAGGACTTGACGATGGTTAACAATGCAGTTCAGATGCTGGATTGGAAAGAGCAAGTCCTCAAGAATAAAGTGATCCGATTGGTGTTAGTTTAGTGGCAACACCATGGTATAGAGGAGGCTACCTGGGAGCGCGAGGTGGACATCCAGAGACAGTACCCCTACTTGTTCTATTAAAGCTGAATTTCGAGGACGAAATTCTTTTAAGGGGGTAGGATGTGACATCTGGGCCTGATTATCCATTTTTAACTGTAAACCATGTAATTAATTGTAATATTGCTTAAATGGTTTATTATTGGATAATCTATTGATTTTGGTTGTGTGAGCTTGTGGTTGGCTTTCTGTGCACCTGTTAGTGATCTGGGACCAATATGGAGTCCTGTTTGAGGATGCACAGTCGCCTCAGTTCGCGTGCCTGTCTTTTCTTCCTTTCTTTTCCTTCTTTTTCTCCTTTTTTTCCCTTTCCTCTCAGGAGCCCACACCATTTCCATCTCCTTCCTTCCCTTCTCCGACCTGTGCAACCAACGATGCCAGTTCGTGCCTCGCCGTCTCTTCCGACGCGATGGGCAGTGGTGCGACGCGAGTGGGAAAGAGGATAAAGGGAGGCTGAGGCGTGCGAAGAGAGGAGAAGGTGACCGAGAGAGGAGAAGAGAAAGAGGAGCGAGCACAATCGAGGAGGTGGTGTGAGCTGCTTGTGGTGTTCCACCAGTGCGAGGAGGCTTGCCGGAGTGTGGTATGGGTCGTCGGTGGGTTGAGCCAGGTACGCGACCCCTTCCCCTCCCTCCGTTTAGCGTTTTGTTAACAGTAGGTTAATGGCGTGAAAAATTGTGGAAAAATCATGAAATGAGTAGGAATGTGTTGTATAGCATGAGAATATTGATATCATGCAGTTAGGATTGGTAGTTGTGGGGGAAAACGCATTTTTAGGGTTGAAGGCTACAGTAACCGTTATTGAGCCACCTTCCCCTTATGATTTTCGTATGAACAGTGTGGTGGAAGAAATCAGGAATGGTTTGAGGGGTTTTGAAGTAGACTCAAGGGTCTACACTCTGTGATTTACTTGTAATTTATGATGGATGTTTGGGGGGTCCGATCGAGACTCCCACCTTGGGCGATTTTCGCCATTCAGAACAGGGGAGGTGCCCTGGTTTCAGGCGATTCGGCATCCGAATCTCTGTCAGTTTAGCCAGATACCTAATATCGGCAGATCGAAAACACCCGGTCGACCGATTCAGGGGTTTTCAGTATACCGAAATTATTCGGTATACCGAACCATGGATCTTCGCTATACCGATCTGGAGATTCGGTCTACCGATTTTGCCCTAAATCTAGTATGTATTGATGTGGTTTTAAATGAATGGAAAAAAATGGTTTTAAAGGTATGATGAGCTTATGTGAATGATGTTTCCCCATGTATTGACATGGAGGAATATGGAACTTAAACAATGGATTTAGGTGTGGTTTTGGGGTTTTAGACCCTATAAATGAATGAAAAGATGGTTTTAAGTGGTTTTGGGCATGAGACCCAATTTATGATTGTAAAGCATGGTTTTCATTATTTGAGTTGGGACCCCAGTGGAGGGTTGAGTGTTGCAAGGAGACAGAGTCCTACAATGAAAAGAGTTTCGAAATAGAATACTAATAATGTGGTTGCCGAGCTCATAGCGGTGTAGGCTGAGCCTGGGTTTTCATACCTAGTTGTTCGGGTCACCGAGCTCGTAGCGGTGTAGGCTGAGCATGGGCTTTTGAGGCTAGTTGTTCGGGTCACCGACGGTGTAGGCTGAGCCTAGGTCAATGGGCCTAGTTGTTCGGGTCACCGACTGGGGCGTCAGACAGAGACATATCCCCATGCACATATGAGAAATGAAATTGAGGTCAGTTGACTGGGGCAGTGACAGCCCGCACGGGGAATCTCACCGCGGCAGTGCAGGAAGGCAGAGGAAGGATGTCCTCGCCTACTGCTTGTGTGCCTGGTTACCCCTGATCAAGGTAACCTTAGTAAGGGAAAGTGGAAATGAATAAAGAAAAAGAAATGTGATTTGGCCCGAATTGGATTGATGAAATAGTCCTAAAAATCCGGAAATGGAATAATGATGATGTTTTACCAGTTGCCAGCCTGTATTTATGATTTGGCTTTGAGCCCATGAGGCACTGTGTTTTAAGTTGGACTTGGTCAAAGATGTGGATTTGAAAATGAGATTTTGGGAAGTGATCCAAGTGTTGAAAGATATGTTTTGGAAAATGAAATCCAAAAGTTTTAAAAGAAAATGCAAAGGTGTGGTTTTGGAATGAATTTCCAAATGTTTTGAGAAAAGAAAAGGAAACATGGCTTTTGAAAAAGCATGGATTTAGGATTGAATTCCCAAAGTGATTTTCTAGTAAAAGAAAGTGGATTTTCAAGAAAAAAAAAGAAAACAAAGTGTTGAAAAATAAAGAAATCAGTTTTTATGGATTTGCCGAGATTTTTGTGGTTTGTGTGTTACTTAGATGTCACTCGCGCGTGCTTATTTAGGTTTTCAGGTGCAGACCGCGTGCAGCCGTGTTCCTATGCAGGAGTTGAAGCTTCTAGCCGCACATTGAGATCTTGAAGGTGAGCCTTAGTTACAATTATTTGATGTTTCTGTAATTAGTGTAATTATGCTTGATACTGTGTTTTGGTAGCGTGTTTAGGATCGGAGCGTTACATATATACATATACATATATATATATATAGAAGGAGAGGATCATTTAAGTATTTTAAGAACAATTTTCAAAATCACGTGCTATAAGTTTTGAATTTAAAATGTAATCCATCGATCTTAATCTACATTATCTGGATTAGATACACACCAAAATATACATCATTAAGAAACTCCTAATTTACATATTTATTCAAATACAAAATCAACAATTTTAAAGTAAGAATCACTTAATTTCAAAGTCATATGATTTAAACCAAAATGTTATTCATGGATCTTATTATACATTTTCTAGATTAGATATACACTGAAATCCATTTCATTTAAAAATTCATGACATATAAATCTATTCATATACAAATTCAATAGTTATTTATAAACTATAACAAGCCATAATAAGTATATGCTAAATTCAGTACTTAGGAATTTCAAAATCACTTGAATTATTATATACAAGTACTTTAAATAGTTTTGATCATATCTAGTGGTTAGATGTTGAAAAACAAAACGTTGTTTATATATATGTGTGTGTGTGTATGTGCATGTGTGTGTGTGTGTCTATATATATATTTATATAGATATATATATATATATATGTATATATTTTTATTTATATGTGTGTGTGTGTGTGTGTGTGTGTGTATAAGTATAAATATATATATATATATATATATATACATACATATGCATATACATATACAAATATATATATATATATATATATATAGATATACAAATATATATACATATGCATATACGTATACTTATACTTATACATATACATATACATATATATATCTATATATATATGTAACATTTGTGCCTGGATTTACCATTTAATATAAACCATGGAATTTCTTGTAATTTTGGGTGTGTGGTTTATTAGTGGTAAATCCAGATTGTGTTTGTTGGCTGTGGTCTCTCCCTGTGTTTTGGGCCCCTGGTTTCCCCCTTGTGGTGTGATTTCTTTGGTTAGTGGGTCTGTTCTGCTTTGTGACCTATGTTTGTGGTGGACCCACTTGGGCTTGGGGTTGGACCTGGTCAAAGGAGCCCAACCCCCTTGTGACTAGAGCCAACGGTGCCCGTGACCCGCACCCTCTTCTCCCAATCTCGTGAAACCTAGTGGGGGAGAAGGCTGTTCATTCCGTCCCCTCCATCCAAAGCTACGCGTAGCTGGTGGATGCCGGTGGGATTCTGGGATGGCAGGAGTCGGGGGTGTTAAGATAAGAGGAGGCGCAGTGGCAGTGTTGGGGAACGGCAGGCCGTGGGAAGGAGAGTCTAGGGTGAGTTGCGTGCAAGAGGAACTTCGTGCCAAGAGGAGGTTGTGTGAGCTGAGGAGAGCTTGCATCAAGCCTCGCCGGAGCATGTCGAGCACGCATGGAGCTCACCGGTGCCAGGTACGCATTCCTCCTTCTGTTTCTTTCCTTGGTTGAGGTATGTTAGGTTTAGAGGAAAAATCATGGAAAGTGATGTTAAAAATCATGCAAAAATTGAGGAGAATGTCGGGAATTAGAAGAATAATGTGGTTATGTTGATTCGTGGGTGTTTTGTATGATTTTCATGGGTATTCTTGAAGCATGCTACAATGATTGTGTTCGGGCTTGATGCCTTTGTGATTTTTGTTAGAACAGCATGCCTATTGGATTCATTTTTTGATTGAGGGGTTTTGGAGTAGACTTGAAGGTCTACACCCCATGTTTTACTCGTAATTTTTGTGGCATGTATGGGGGGTCCATCCATACTCCCACTTTGGGGAGAAAAGGGTGGCGGTGGCCTGGGGAGTTTTCTGCAACAGCAGAAAACAATATGCCGAATTGGTTTCGGCATGCCGAAATGCTCCTAGGCGGAACCCTGCGTTGTGATTTCGAATGACAGGAGAAATTTGGTGGACCGATTTAGCAGGGACTGATAATCTGATTGGGATTCGGTATACCAAAATCCTTCGGTATACCGAATCAGGAGATTTCGGTATACCGAAGCCCCCCTTCGGTATGCTGAATCAGGGGATTTCGGCATACCGAAACAGGATTCGGCATGCCGAATCAAAGCCCTCAGTTATTTTGAGAAATGCATATAAAAATGATGATTAAATATGGATAAATACATGATAATGTCCGAAATGCATGGAAATGACTTGTGAAATGATGCATGCAAGCATGTTGTTTTAATGATGTTTTCGATGAGATATTGAAGCATGGCTTCTGTGTATGAATATGGACCCGTTTGAGGGGTGATTTCATGGTACAAAGACCATGAAAGAATGTGTCGGTTTAAAGACCACAGGTAATGATTTGATGCATAATGCATGTGATTTGCAAAGAGTTTTATGAATGGAAAATGGTTTTGATAAATGTTTTGAAAAGAC
>JAMKQA010034867.1:0-11025 GCA_024699735.1 Posidonia australis | reverse complement strand
TCAAGATCATCTCTGTTGCATATTTTAGCATATATACATGGATCATGGATCTTAGTGCAAAGAAATGGAGAAGAATAATAAAACCACTCTTAAGAACTACATGATGTTGATTATTACATATGGATTATGCATGCAAGGTGTCTTGTACACGAAATCAACATTCTATCATAAAAAAAAACTCTTATATAATAGCAGAAATCAGATCCTATGTGAGGTTTCAAAGCATTTTATCATGGTGCTATGGTTGAGATTAAAAGGAGAAGGAAGAGGTAGAGAACCTACCTCTCAAGGTGTTCCTTCTTGAAATATCTAAGATAGAGAGATCCTTGTTGCTTTGGAAGGACCAATGATGCTTTGGAATGTAAGGGAATGCTCCAGAAAACGAGAATATGCTGCTGGAAAGAGGATATAGCTTGCTCAGATCAGGATTTGCTGAACTCAAGGTTTCTAACGCCTTCTAATGGTTGCCTATGAGTGTCTATTTATAGGGAATTCTCAAGGGTATCCCATGGAGAATGTAGGGAGTCTCGTAGACGAAAAGCTTGGAAGATTCTATGGCATATTCGTTGTTGGAGGTAGCAGCCATGAGAGGTGGAAAGCCAGCAGCTTGAGAACTGGCTGGGCGCCAGGTACGTGCGCCTGCCATGTGCGCCACCTAAGTGAGCTAGGTAAGTGTGCTAAGCAGATGTGCCAGGTAGGTGTGCTAGACAAGTGTGCTAGGTAAGTGTGCTAGGCAGATGTGCCAGGTAGGTGTGCTAGACAAGTGTACTAGGTAAGTGTGCCAGCTAGGTGCTCTCTCCTACTTGTCTGGTTTTCTAATTGGGCTACGGGCCTATTGCAAGCTTAGGATTGGTCTGGCTAATGGGATTCAAGTGTCAGCCACATCCAAAGCATCATCTGGAAAATTATCAATGAGTCACCTCAAAATCGGGGTGTCTACAATCTCCTTTGCACATTAGACCCTGAATTCACAGGAAATTACTAAAATGCAATTTTCACACATCTCACTCACACCACAATGCCACATTTTCATTTAATCCATCATCTGAACATTAAGATAAAAGTCACTGAACACACTTAATCAAGATTTCTCCTTTTTCGTGAATTTTGCACTTTGGTCTTTGAAGTTGTCATTTCCCATGTTTACATCATTTTCTTGTATTTAAAACCTTGTTTCCATCAAGTTTTCTTATAAATAACATTTTCTTGACATTTTGCATACATTTTTTCATATAGTAGACCATGCATCATGCACATGCACATATCTTTCCCATTTAGTCATGTGAAATTACCTAATTACCCCCATGTTGTCAGTTCATGCCCATGCATGTTATTTTTGCACTAAGTCATGCTTAATTCTTGTCTAAGTCCTTCCTCAAACACCCTTTACATATCTAGGTACATCTTCATGCATTTCACATAGTTTTCACCGCATTTGCTTGTCAATTCATCCATTCAAGTAAGCCTACATTCCATATGATTTTCAGTGGATTTTTCTCTAATCTGTTTTCGAATTCTTTCGCTTGACATTTTATTTGATTTCCCTTAGTTCGCATTTTGGATTTTTCAATTTGATTTGGGTTTCCTTGCCCGAAGGCATACATTAATTGACTTCAAGGCCCACATTGGCCCAATTGCGGATTATTCTTCCCCTTTTTTGATTTTTATGACATTTTCCTTGATTCCGATGATTCGGGTTGATCATACTTTTGATCTTTTTGATATCGGTATGGTTTCTAGATTTGACTATGCCAACCTGGGGATCCGACGTGGAGTTGCGCCAGAGAGAAGAGATCACAGTCATGCCAAGATGGCGAAGGCGCAAGATAGGATAAAAGAAAAAGAAAAGGAGTCGCCACCTAGTCTTTTAAGGGAAAGACTAAGAAAACCACAAAAGATTGAATGCATGAGATGCAGATGTGAATGCAGGATGTTTGCTAACCAGAGGATGGATAAAGATTTCTATTACGCACGAGGAAGGTATTAGGCACCCTCGTGCCCTCGAGAAACTCGGTCTTTCTAGCCTAAATCGCTTGCTACGGCTAAATGAATGCTTGTTAAGCCTAGACCATGCTCTAAACATGCTAAAGTGAATGGCATGACAAGACTGGATGGATGTGTATGACGGTATACGAAAATTGCGAAGAAATCCACATAAAATGATGAAATCGCAAAATACTACACGACAAAAGGAATCACATGAAATGACGTGGTTCTTAGTGCGAAAGGCTCAGAAAACTATCCAAACCTCGAGAAAACCGATAATGCAAACAACCTATGTGAGCATAAACAAGAAAAACATTGCGGTAATCCAAGTGGAAAAATTGCAAAGAAACCCACATAAAACGGACAAATGATGCCATGCAAAGAAAATCACTTAAAATGACAGCGTTTCTGGTATGAATGTTCGGGTAAACCACACTAATGCAAATGATGAGACATAGAGTCAACCTAGGTTCTCGGAATCGTGAAAAGGTCGTGAAAATCGAAACGAAGAAGATAAACCGCAAACAAGCCAATGTGGGCCTTTCGGTTAGTTCGTGTACGCCCTCGGGCGACGAAATCCAAATCAAATCAAAAAATTCCAAGCACAAGATTAAATAGAATCAAATCTAATCCAAAGTGAGAGACTCCGAAAACAAAACAGAGAAAAATCCGAAAAAGGAAACACAAGAAACATGAACTCACTTAAAAAAAGGGATTGATGTATAAATGTGATGAAAACTATATGAAATGGATAAATAAATGCCCAAATGTTTAAAAAGTGCTAAAGGATGACTTGGACAGGGATTATGCAAGACTAAGTGCAAAAACTAAAGTGCACACATATGGATTAGAGACATAGGGGCAATTCGATCATTTCAATGGCCAAATATGATAAATACAAGTATGAGGATGATGCATGGTCTGACTTATGTCAAAATACGTACAAAGCACCTAGAAGGTGTTATTTGTAAGAAAACATGAAGGGAAAAACAATAACATGATATAAACATAGTAAAAGACAAATACGGGGACTAAAACGTAAAATTCACAAAAAGGATGAGGATCTAGATGAAAACTACATTCATGGCTTCTATTCTAACATGCAGATGATGGATCCCATATCAATGTGGCACTGAGATGTGAAAATTGCACTTGGATAATTTCTTGAAAATTCAGGGTTTAAAATGCAAAATTCACACATAGGTGCAAATAGAGTCAAAATATGATACTAAAGATTGATTTATAGTGAAAACATGGCTCTTAAATGAAGTCTATGATTAAATGCAAAATGAGGAATGCAATAAGTGAAAAATAACAAAAATATGCAAGAAAACATTTTAAAATCCTAAAAGATGTGTTTATTAGGAATAATCCTAAACATTTTAAAATAATCTAAGGGCCTATATGCAAACTGTATGTACTCAAGAATTGTTTATTAGGAACCCAGGGGCATATGTACAAAATTCCAGGGGTCTGAATGTGATAAAAGATAGGATTTTATAATGGTCAGTGCAATTATGCAATTTCTTATGGTTAAAATGCAAAATTTCCAAGGTGAAACTCATTTTTTAAAAACTCTAGGGCTTATTGCAAAGATTAGGACCTAAATATAATGAAATTTTGTTTTTTTATGATGGCCAGTGTGATTTTTAAATCTTTTAGGGTTCAGAATGCAATTTTATAGGAGAAAACTCATTTTAAAATGTTTCTAGGGTTAAAGCAAATTTTTAGGACCTAATTATAAAAGCAAATATGGATGCAGGGGCTTAAATCTGATAAAATATGCATAACAGGGCTAAAAATGCAAACTAAAAGTAACAATGAAAAAAGATGCAATTTTCACAATGAGGATAAAACAACAACAGAATATTTGAAATGACAAGTGGTAACATATAAAACAAAAAGGATTTAAATAAAATGAAAAGGACTGAAATAATAAAAACCTAAACTAAAAGGGCCTGGACCTAATTAACTTTCCTTCGAAGATCGCCGGAGGGAGGAGGCTCACCGGTGCTCCTCCCTCCGGCGATGCAGCAGCGGCGATCCCGTGGCGGTGGATGACGAGAGGCGGTTGAGGAAGCTCTGGGGGGCCACGACGATGGTCTCCGGAAGGCTGGGCAAGGTTGGGGAGGCCTGAGGCCCTCCCCCCACCTCGCGCTCCGACGAGGTTCTTTGAATGGTGACGAAGAAGACAACGGTGCAACACAGCAGCGCTTCGGCGACTGGAGTGGCGTGGGGACACACGACGGACCTCCGGAGCGGCGTGAGGAATCATCCGGTGGCTTCGACGTGGACTGGGGTGGCCTGAGTCGCTTCCCCCATCCCCTATGTCAGCGGTGGTGGCTGCGGTTGATCGTCGGGGCTCTTCGATGGTCCAAATGACGATGCAGCTGCGTAGATGGCTTCGTGGTGTCGTGGCAGAGGCTCCTGGATCGAAGGCGTGAAGCGAGGAGGCCCGGTGATCCCCTACCCCTCTCGACGGTGATCGATGGTGGTAGCTAGGTTAGCGTCGACGGCGAGCGTCCTCTGGAGCAGAGTGGGACCAGAGAGATGGAGGAGAGAAGAAGAAACTAAAGGAGAGGAGAAGAAGGGGAGGAGAAGAGAAGAAGAGGAGGAGAGGCCCCCGGGGAACCTCGCCGGTGGGGTAAATCCACCACCGGTGGTAAGGCTACAGCGAGCAAAGAAGGAGGGGAAGCCCACTATTGTGGCCTAAGGCGAGCCTAAGTGCTTCTACGGGCCTACTGCATAGGAAAAAAGAATGGGAGAGAGGTTATCTGACGTGGGCTGTCTTCTCTGGCGTGATCGATCGACGGCGGCGGCTGGAAGTGGCTCCCGCGAAGGCTCTGGTTGGGGCTCGGGGATGCAAAAGGGGATGGGATTGCTCTAGGAGGTGGGGGTTGCTCTTCTGGTCAGTAGGGTCTCGAGGGAGGAAGGCTTGCGCTTGCTGAATGGGAGGCTTCGACGATCTGTTGACTGTCGACGGTGAGAAGCTTTTAAGCTCCGACAGATAGCACCTCCACCGTCGATCCTCCTCTAGGATTACCTCTACATTGTGGGATCGAGGGCACCACCGAAGAGGAAGGCTCGGTGATCACGGATTCAAGGATTCAGCCCCGGAGAATCAGGGATTGGCTGCGGGATCCTCGTCGGAAAAAAACAGGGTCACTGGCGGTGAAGGCTCGTCGGAAATATCATTACGTTTCATAAGTTTTTTTGGTTTAAACATTTATTGGGCTTATTGGGTTGCAAATGGGCTTAGGGCTTTGGTTTTCCTTTGTTTTTTTTTGTGATTTAAAATCGAGATTAATTTGATGATTTTTGATTTGACTTGGGGATTTGGTTTGATTATTTGTGTTTTAATATTTTAAGTTGATTAAGGTTTTATTTGATGATTTAAATGTAATTAAATGATTTGTCTTGGTTTTAAATGGATTAAATTGTTTTCTCTTGATTTTTGGTTTTGGATTTATTTGAATTCTGATTTTGATTTGGTTGATTTAAGTTTTGCATTTGATTACATTAAATTAGTTTTCACATGATTTAATTAGGTATTTTATTTAGGTTTTGGTTTAGGGTTTTAATTACTTTAGGTTTTTTTGTTTTATTTTATTTTTGGGATTTTCATGGATTTTAGGGTTTTTGATTGTAAGTTTTTAAATTAGGGTTTTGAATTTTAATTTAGGCTTTTTATTTATGTTTTATGATTTTAATTAAATTTGTGGTTAAGGTTTAATTAATTGGTTTTAAATTAGGGTTTATTGATTTATTTAGTGTTTTTGGATTTTAAATTGGGGTTTATGGTTTTAACTTAGGGTTTCTATGTTTTAATTACAGTTTATTGGTTTATTTAGTGTTTTCGTGTTTTAAATTAGGGTTATTGGTTTATTTAGTGTTTTTTGGATTGATTAGGGTTATGAATTTCAATTTGTAGACACCTCGATTTTGCAGTCACTTGGCGGCAGGCTCCTCTGGAAGATGCACTGGTTGCAACCACCTCCTAAGCCCTAACACCATAGGATCCTAGGCCCACTTAGGCCCACACAAGCCCATTAGGCCCAAACAGACCCAATTAGGCCCACACAAGCTCATTAGGTTTACACAAGCCCATTAGGCCCAGACAGACCCACACAAGCCAATTAGGCCCACACAAATCTACTTTAACTTAATCCAAGCCAAAGCAACTAATTAAAACCAAAATTAAACAAAATCCAATTAAATCAACCTAAAAACACTTAAAACCCTAATTCATCAAGTAAAATCACTAATTAAAAACAAAATTAAACAAAATCTACTTAAAACCTAAATTAATTAATTAAAACCCTTATTAAAAAAAACCAAAATAAGCAAAATTCACCAAAATCCAATTAAAATTCTAATTAATCAAGTGAAAACCCTAATTAAAATCAAAATCAAGCAAAATCCACTTAAAATCCAAATTAATCAAGTGAAAATCCTAATTAAAGTTAAAACCAAGTAAAATCCATTTAAACCACTTTAATCCATTTAATTTCAAGGGAAAAACTCTAAAAAACCTTAAAGTTACTTAATTAAGATAAAAAACCCTAATTCAAACCAAAAACTTTAATTAAATTAAAAACCATGTCTAAAATTTAAGAAAACCTAAATTAAAAAACCAAAAATTAATTAAATCACAAAAAAACCTTAAATTAATTAAATCACAAAAAACCTAAAATGATTAAAAAACCTAAAAACTTTAAATTATTGAATAATCCTAAAAGAAATTAATTTAAAATCTCCTATTTAAATTCAAAACTTCTCCAAAACCCTTAATTTAAAAAAAAAAAAAACTTCAAAATCAAAATTTAATTAAAATCACCAAAATAAAATTAAAAACTTAAAACAAAATAAAAAACTCAAACCAAAAAAAAAAAAAAAAGCAAAACAAAAAAAGAGAGAAACCAAAAGCCCACTCGCAGGTCCAACCCAAACAAAGTTTAATTAGAGACTTAGACACTGAAAAATAATTGAGTAGTCTTCTTCCTCCCCTCAACGAGACCCATTCTCCCCTTCTTCATCAACTGCACCCACTCCTCTTCTCCACGAAAATCAACTGCCAGCCATGATCCCCTCATGCCACCCATCCCTTAAAGTCCTGAAAAACCGCCAACGCGAGGGGGAGGAGGGGGAAAACTGACAAAAAAAAAACACGGAACGGGAGAGACAGAGTAGAGAGACAACCTGAGAGATCCCCGACCAAAGCCTTTTCTTCCACTCCCGACATCCAAAGCAAGTCCTGGCCATCTTTCCTGACCCCTCTCCAAGTCCCAGAACCCCTTGACCTCAGCAATTGGAGCCACCGGAGCATCGCCGGAACTGCCGCCGTCGTCACTGAAAAACACCAAGGGGACAACACTACCAGGTACTCCTCTTCAACCCCTTGTTTCATTCATATCATGCCTCCCTAGAACCCCTAGGTCTCTAGAGTGCGCCATGGTGGAGCGACGTCTCCTATTCGCCGTCACGGCGCTTCCGATGGTGGGTTCGCCACCACAAGTGAGACCCGTAGCCCCCTGCGGTGGAAGGAGGTCTCTGAGGCCTCTCCTATCTCTCTTTCCTCCTCCTCCCGAAGCTCCCTCGCTCTGGAGGAGCTTCTCTGGCCTTCCATGGGCACAAAGAAGCCTCGTCGACGCTCAGCCCGCACCACTGCAGTTGCCGCCTCACGCCGTCGAGAGCACCCCCGCATGCACGAGTCCACCCCGTTCCACGCCGATGACCCAGAAACCTCCGCGCACCTCCTAGGAACGCCCCCATGCTACCGCGCCCTCTCCTGGACCCCTGCGACGACCCAACCACCTCCGTTATTCCTGTCGCCTGAGATGGGGGTGGGGGGAACGCTCCAGACTCCCCCGAGCCTCGCCGACGCCTCCCGGAAGTCCGTCGTGCCCCCTGATGCTACCCGAGCCTTCGTCGCTGTCTCACCGTCATTAGAGCACCGCTAGCCTTGTCGTCGCCTTCTCCGGCGCCGTCAGAAGCTACTCGCTGAAGCACGAGGTGGGGGAGGCCTTGGGCCTCCCCAGTGCAACCCACCGCCGTGGGGGAACTCGCCGTGGCTCCCCCGTGCTTCTCCGACCACCGCCGTCGCTTCCCTGTCGCTGCATCGCCGCTAGGAGCTCGCCGAAGTTGCACCGGTGAGGGGGGTCGTCGGCGATACGCCGGTGATCTTCGAACAGAAGAAATTTGGATTATTATTATTATTATTTTATTTTAAGTTTTAATAATTACATTTAGGTCCTCATTTGAATTACTTTTAGGTCCTTTTCTTGCATTTAGGTCCTGCATACATTTTTCTTAAATGTTTCGAATAAAGTTCTAACTGAAAATATTACATTTCTTACCCTGAACTTTTAAAGTAATGTTTTCTGAGTTTAAAACATTAATAAAAGTCCTCCGGAGTTTATAAAATGTATTTTGCTTCAGGCAAATTGCATTGATAATCCTGGATTTCCTTGGAAAGTTTCTAACAGTTCATTTCCTTTGTGAAAATTGCATGTAAGCCCTTACATTTTTTGAAAATGTTTCAGAATGCACAATTTCGCTAGTTTAATTGCATTTGAGCCCCTGTGTTTTACAGAAAACTTCCAGAAGGCTTATTTTACTGTGAAAATTGCATAAAACTCCCTGAATTTGTTTTAAAACATTCCAGAAGCTTGTTTTCTTGGTTTAATTGCATTTTAACCCTTTTTTTCACTGAATTTCTTCTACATGTTTTAATCTCAATGAGAATTACATTTTTGCCTCTGAATTTTCACAGAAACTTCCTGGAGTACTTTGTTTGCTGGGTTTTCTGCAGTTTATCCCCTTCGTTTTGCAGAATTGTTTTGATTACCTGTTTTCAAGGGTAAAATGACCATTTTGCCCTTGAAACTTCCATAATCATTTCTGAGACATTCTCTTACATTTTTACCCAGATTTTATGCAGAATTGACTTGTATGCATGCATTAGTGGGTAAATTACATTCTGACCCTAGAGAACTTCATTTTGACTAGGGATGCACATTTCACCCCAGAATTCTTCATACTTGTATAGAATGTGTTTTCCTATGTATTTTTGACGACTTGGGCTTCAGAACTTCAGTTTTCCTCAGAATTTGGGCTTTTTGAACAAAACCCCCTATACTTCTCACATTTGTGTTCACACTTGCATTTTACATGGCTTTTCTCATCTTTTTGCACAGATTTTCTCGCCTTTTCTTCTCGGCTTTGCGTATGCTTTTCTAGCTTGATTCCGGCTTGGTTTACTCCCCGTTTTCCAGATTTTCTCCGGTTTTCGTGGTTTTGACTTGTTTTGGTTTTTCATCGCCCGAGGGCGTACAGTAACAGGCCTGAGGGCTGACATTTGACCCCATAACAGATTATTTTTTACCTTTTTGATTTTTACGATTTTCCTCATCGCCCGAGGGCGTACAGTAACAGGCCTGAGGGCCAACATTTAACCCCATCACGGGTTATTTTTCCCTGTTTGATTTTGACGATTTTGTCAATTCATGTAGATTTTTCCGTAATTTTTGCACATCGTCCTTCACATCCATCCAGTATTGTCTTGGCACTCACATCAGCATGATTAGAACACAATCTAGGCATAGCAAACACTCATTCAGCCTCTAGCAAGTGAATTAGACTAGAAAGACTGAGTTTCTCAGGCGTACGGGGGTGCCTAACACCTTCCCCGTGCGTAATAGGAATCCTTACCCATCCTCTGGTTAGTAGACATCTAGCTTTCACATTTGCGTCTCTTTCATTCACTTTTAGTGAATCGTTTGTGGTTTCCTCGTCCTTCCCTTAAAAAACTAGGTAGCGACTCCATTCCTCTCCCTCTCGTCCCGTCTCGCGCCCTAGCCATCTCGGCATGGTTGTGGCCTTCTCACCTCCTCCTCGAGCGTCGGGTGCACGGTCACACAATTAATTAGGGTTTTAAATGGGTTTTGACTTTAATTAGGGTTTTCACTTAATTACTTGGATTTTAAATGGATTTAAGTGGATTTTATTTCATTTTGACTTAAATTAGGGTTTTTGTTTCATTAATTGGATTTTAAGTGTTTTAAATTTGACTTTGACTTGAATCTGGGTTTTTGTTTTATAAATTAGATTTTTAGTACATTTTAAATGTGTTTTGTTTGGTTTGTATTTTAATTAGGACAGAGTGAACTAGTGTGGGCCTGAATGGGCTTGTATGGGCTTAAATTGGCCATGATTTTGGTGATTGCAACCAGAGAATCATCCGAAGGAGCCTACTACAAAGTGCCTTCAAAATTGAGGTGTCTATACCAGAACATTATTTTCAGAAACATCGTCATTTCATGTGATTTGCTTTGTCGTTTCACGTTTCGTTATTTCGTCAATTCATGTAGATTTCTTCGTAATTTTTGCATACATCTTGCACATCCATCTAGCCATGTCTGGGCATCTATATTAGCATGATTAGAGCACAATCTCGGCTTAACAAGCATTTATTCAACCTTTAATAAGCGAATCAGACTAGAAAGACCGAATTTCTCGGACGTACAAGGGTGCCTAATACCTTCCCAGTTATCTAGTTTGTAGACATTTCGCCTTTTCATTTGCATCATGTGCATTCATCCCTTTTTGTGGTTTTCCTCGTCTTTCCATTTAAAGAATAAGTGGTGACTCCAATTTTTTCATTGTATCCTACCTTGCGCCTTCACCATATTAGCATGGCTATGGCCACCTCCCTCTGGTGCAATTCCATGCCAGATCTTCCGGGTGGGCATGGTCACAGGTTTAACTAGCTTTTAGCCAAGATGAGTTATGATTTTGAACCAGTTGCTAGTCAAGTGTTAATTTATTGTTTTGAGGCCATGTATGGTGTAAACACCCCGATTTTGAGGTAACCCAGAGATGAGTATCCTTATGTTGCTTTGGATGCGATCAGCCCTTAAACCGAGCCCCAAACCCACTAGCTAGAGCCCCAAATCAGAGATCTGTGAGCTGGTGTGGCGCACCAAGGTGGCACACATAACTGGCTCACCAACCTGGCGCCCAGCTCTGGCTGCTGACCTT
>JAMKQA010034866.1:0-10287 GCA_024699735.1 Posidonia australis | reverse complement strand
GGCTCTGGTACCACTTGTTGTGCCGAGTGGAGAAGAAGAAATCAAATACAATGCCCAAAGCCAAGCATCCAATCCTCCACAGATGAACCTCACATGAAACCCTAGATCTGAAGAGAAGAGGGAGGTGTTCTCTCTATTCAATTAGGGTTACACAAATGACAAAAATGTTACATAATCTGTGCCTTAGCCTACTTAAATACTAGAGCACCTAAATAGTCAAATGACCAAACAACCCTGAAACAAAAACATAATTCAAGACATATTTACAACACCAACTCTATCCCTACCACTTACCTTGGGGAGGAGTCGAAGCAAACATCCTAAAGATCCAAGCAGCCTAAAGGACTAGCCATCCCTTGCATGAAATCCAAGCAGCTTAAGGAACTAGCCATCCCATGCATGAAATCCCAGTAGCCCTCCAAATCAGGATGTCCATTACCCCCAAGCAAGGGTTAGAGCGAGTCTACAAGCCTAAGTGGGAGAAAAGAAATAAGTCAAAAGCCAAAAAAGTAGGTATAAGTCCCCAAGAGTTTGACACGGAGCCTAACCTACTAAATAGTCCATCCCAGAGAGCCACCAACAGCCTAGAAGTCTGGGTAGTGTCTGGTGAACCGAGGTCTTCTTCTCTTCTCATAGCAGGCATGATTAGCATTCCAAATTCATTCTGAGGGATGACACAACACAACACCATCCTTCTTGCATTATCACTTGCCCACTTTTCAAGGTCTCGCTAGGCCCCAAACCAGGGACATGTCAACTGCTCTTTGGTCAAAGGCCTAGCAGAGGATATCGTACACCAGGGGCTTGTCAGCTGCCCTCGTGGTGATAGCCTTCCCCGTCCACCAGGGGCATGTCAATTGTCCTGTTGGTTGACTCTACTTGGGACAGTATCTTCGTTCAGAACATGTTTTCTCCTCCATAGCTTGAGTGCAGAAACGAGGACAATAATAGTCATGAGCCTCTAAGATTAGAGCAAAGTTAGAATATCCGTACTGCTTAATCAGCAGGCGAGAGCACAGTCAATAGTGCAATGCCAAAGTCAGACTACCAAGAAGTCAGCCAGTGACACTACAGTGAACCAGAGGAGATGTCAGAAACCATCCAACAAGTCCATCTTCTTCAAGGAGGAAATAGTGCCCTTGTGAAGCCCTTATTCAACCTAATGCCTCATATCAGTACAGAACCCGAGCAATAGTTCATCTAGATCAACCATCATCCAGGGAGCAAGACAGAGTAGTCACACAACGAGCAAGCAAGGCAGTCATGATTCAGAATGCACCTACCAGCAAGTGTTTTCTGGTAGACTGTCGTTGGTGAAACCAGTTGTCCAGGCTTCAGCTTCCTTATAGCAACGTCCTTATCCCCCCAATGTCAGGGGCATGTCAGCTGCCTTTCGGTATTATCCTCTTGTTACCAAGGGAAGGGCATCTTAGCTGCCTTTTGGTAAGGCGCGCGAATCTACTACGACACATTCTCGACCGAGGGCATGTCAGCTGCTTCAATGGTTGAAAACCCCATAATCCACCCAAAAGCATGCCAGTTACCTCGTATGTGGATGCACCGAGCCGAAACTTTTGCCACTTACATGTCCAAGCTTTTACTGTCAGATCAGAGGGTGCGACCACTATCTTTCAAAAGAGGATGAGCAAGGTACAAAGCGATCAAATACAGAAAGCATGCCTCTCTTCAAACGTCCCCGCAAGTAAACCATCCATCAAACAACACAGCAACGGGTACAGAATTCTAGAGGGTGAAAATGAGAAAACCTAATCAATCTGTGGGGCCACGCTGAGCCATACTCCATTTCCCAAAGCCAAAGGCCCCTGACTTTCGTGCTCTGCCATTTGGTTCATTGCACGTTGAAACAGCCTAATCATCTGAGTCCTTTTTCCAACTTATTTAGATGCTTGTGATTGAAGTGGAAATCACTGCCGCAACAATGAGCGCTTTATCAGTCCAAACCACTATCGTTTTCTGCCTGTCGACTTGGTGCTGGGGGCTGCCCAACTAACAATCAAGATTTTCGTTTTGGTGCCTAGACCTGAACAAATGAAGCCAGCATTGACTTCCATACCAGGTAGGGTACAATCCTATGATCTCCCGTTTCGATCTTCCTCCACTCCGACGAGGTCGTTTCGGCTTTCCATTCTAGGTGTGCGGAATCCAATCTATTCTTGTTGGACTTGCTCCATGAAGGACAAGTCCCACATATTTTCAGCTTTGTCTAGGCCTCGGGTGAGGTCTAGATTGTCCCATCCGAGATTCGCTCTAGGCGGACGAATCTCGGTGCCATCCTTGTCGGACTTGCACCATAATGAACAAGTCCCACACATTCTAGCTTTGTCTAGGCTTCGGGCGAGGTCTAGATTGTCCCATCCCTGATTCGCTCCAGGCGAACGAATCTCAGTGCCATCCTCGTTGGACTTACTCCATAATGGACAAGTTCTACTCTTTCTAGCTTTGTTTGGGCCTCGGGCGAGGTCTAGATTGTCCCGTCCCAGATTCGCTCCGGGCGGACGAATCTCGGTGTCATCCTTGTCGGACTTGCTCCATAATGAACAAGTCCCACACATTCTAGCTTTGTCTAGGCCTCAGGCGAGGTCTAGATTGTCCCATCCCAGATTCGCTCCGGGCGGACGAATCTCGGTGCCATCCTTGTTAGACTTGCTCCATAATGGACAAGTTCCACTCATAACTAGCTTTGTCTAGGCCTCGGGCGAGGTCTAGATTGTCCCATCCCAGATTCGCTCTAGGAGGACGAATCTCGGTGTCATCCTTGTCGGACATGCTCCATAATGGACAAGTTCCACTCATTCCAAGCTTTGTCTAGGCCTCGGCTGAGGTCTAGATTGTCCCATCCCAAATTCGCTCTAGGTGGACGAATCTCGTGTCATCCTTGTCGGACTTGCTCCATAATGGACAAGTCCCACATATTCTAGCTTTGTCTAGGCCTCGAGCAAGGTCTAAATTGTCCCATCCCAGATTCTCTCCGGGCAGACGAATCTTGGTGCCATCCTTGTCGGACTTGCTCCATAATGGACAAGTTCCACTCATATTCTAGCTTTGTCTAGGCCTCGGGCGAGGTCTAGATTGTCCCATCCCAGATTCGCTCCTGGCGGACGAATCTCGATGTCATCCTTGTCGGCCTTGCTCCATAATGGACAAGTTCCACTCATTTCTAGCTTTGTCTAGGCCTCGGGCGAGGTCTAGATTGTCCCATCCCTAATTGGCTCCGGGCGGATGAATCTCGGTGCCATCCTTATCGGACTTGCTCCTTGATGAACAAGTCCTACATATTTCAGCTTTGTTTAGGCCTCGGGCGAGGCCTAGATGCCTAGATTGTCCTATCCCAGATTCACTTTGGGCGGACGAATCTCGGTTCTACTCTTGTCGGACTTGCTCCGTGATGAACAAGTCCCACATATTCTAGCTTTGTCTAGGCCTCGGGCGAGGTCTAGATTGTCCCATCCCGGATTCGCTTCGGTGGACAAATTTCGGTGCTATCCTTGTTGGACTTGCTCCATAATGGACAAGTTCCACTCATTTTCAGCTTTGTCTAGGCCTCAGGCGAGGTCTAGATTGTCCCATTCCCAGATTCGCTCCGGGCAGACGAATCTTGGTGCCATCTTTGGTGGACTTGCCCCATAGCGGACAAATCCCATTCCTACTCTTCTTTTGGGCCTCGAGCGAGGTCGAGGTGACCCCCATTTAGATTTGCTACAGGCGGATGGATCTCAGGGTCACCCATTTATTAGGTTCCCCACTTGCTCTATTTGCCCCTTTCCTCGGGCTGATAACCCAAACTATCCAGTCGGTATGTCCGTCAACTTACCATGCCCTATCCTTTAGCTTGTAGGTTTGATAGTCATATCCAATGCCCTGCTCTCAGGCTGATATCCCCAGACTATCCAGTTGACATCCGTCATCATTCTATCCCTCGGACGGCAAGTCCAGCATCTTGCCATGCATCTTCCTGGGCTGGATGGTTCGTCATTCGCCAGGTTTGCCCTGGCTGATGAGTTTGACAGACCTACCCGGGCACTCTTTGGCACGAGTTGGGAAATCCCTCACGCTCTCCTTCGAGGGCTGAGCTACCCACTTGTTTTCAGCCTCACCCTCATGCATTACCCAGCATCAGGGTCATCCTTTGCATTTGCATCCTGTATGGGCCTCGAGACATGACTTTTCGGTGTATTCGCCGAATAAGTGGCTCACGGCCTTCCAGCAAATACCACTCTCCCACGAACTCAAATGGGGTGTCTTGTCAACCCTGAGCGTCGGTCTCGGTTCCATCTGTCCCTTGACCTCGCTTAGGGAGGGGCATCTGTAGACACCCCAATTTTGAGATCATTTGGCAGCAGGCTCTTTCGTATGATGCTCTGGTCGAAACCACCAAAACCGTAGTCCACACAAGTCCAATCAGACCCACACTAGCCCATCTGACCCAATTAAACTTAAAATCCAATAAAACCCTAGAACCCACTTAATCCAATCCACCTAAAAATTCAAATAAAATCCACTCAAACCCACTTAAAATCCAATAAAAACCCTAATTAATCAAATTCTAAACCCTAGTCAAGTGAAAAGAAATTAAATTAATTTAAAATCCATTAAATAAGACAAAAATCCTAATTCAAGCTTAATTCAAATTAAATCACTTAAAAATCCAAATAAATAAGTAAAAACCCTAATTAAAGTTCAAGTCAACTTAAAATCCTAATTAATAAAAATCCAAAACCTAAGTAATCCAAAAACCCTAAATAAACATAAAATCCTAATTAATAAATCCATAAACCCTAATTAATCCAAAAATCCCTAAATAAACCCTAATTAAAACTCAAAACCTTAATTTCAGATCAATTAAATAAAACCCTAAATCCAAAATTAATATTTGCATTTAGCTCACAAAATTCTAATTAAAAAAACTTAAAATTAAAACTCTAAAATCCCTAAAAATTCCAAACCCAAAATAAAATAAGAAAACCCAAAACAATTAAAACCTTGATTTAAAACAAACTAATTAAACTTTAATCACACACTTAATTAAAATCATAAAACATAAATAAAAACTCTAAAATAAAATTCAAAACCCTAATTTGAAACTCAAAACCAAAACCTTAAAAAATCCCTAAAAATTCATGAAGAAAATCAAACCTAAACCAATTAAAACCTTAATTAAGCCTTAAATCACAAAATTAAGAGATTAAATTAAACCCATGAAACCCCATTAAAATCTTAAAATTAAAACCCTAAAAAGGCCAACAAATTCCAAAAAGTAAATCAAAACAAAAATCCAAATAAAAAGCCCAAAACCCAAGCCCAAAACCCAAGCCCAAAAAGCCCAACACTATTTCATTTAAGAATTCAATTCAAAACCGTACAAAATCAAAAAAATAATTCTGACGTCCCTATTTTTCCGGCGAAAACTCCTGCAAGCAATCCCAAGAAATCTGGAGCAAATTCTAGCCTCCGAGATACTTGGCCAACCTCCTCCAGCTCAGGCCCGATCCAACGACGCTGATGGGCTGAAGGGAGCAGGATCAACGGTGGAGAATCGCCTCGCCGGAGTATAATAAGCCTCGCCGACCTTTGGCCAAACTGATTCCAGAGAATTTCAGACCTCTTGCGAGCCTTTAGGCCCCCTTAGTAGCGACCCCTGAGCCCAGCTAGAGCCTCCTGTCCAAGTTTACCTCAGCCACTACCCATCGGTGGGCAAACCAGAGCAACCACCAGAGTCGTTGCCGTTGACCAGTCGCCGAAGTTCTTGGGACAGCCACCCAGGCACTCTCCTACCCTTCCTTTTCATTCGTGCGTGCCCCTTAGAGTCCCCTAGAGCCTCCAGGACGCGCCGCGAGGGAGCTAGTCCCCTAAACCCATCGCCGGTGGCCTCTGAGCCGGACTACGGGCAGGCCCCCAGGGGGCCCTTCCTCTCTTCCTCCTCTTCTCCTTCCTCTCCTCCTCCTCTAGGCCTCTACCCCAAGGGATACTCACACTTGACGCCAGAGCCACCGCGCCGTCGCCGCTGGCAGCAGTCGCCGCCGCCAGTCGACGAGAGGCCGCTGGAGCGCTCTGACGCCTCCCGCTCCAAGCCAAGACCTCCGGAGGACTCCCCGCCATGCGCCGAGCCTCTCCGCGTCACTCCACCGCCAGCCCGACACCCTACGATGCCCCAGCCACCGCCGCCGAGCTTCTTGCCGGAGCTCGAGGTGGGGGGAGCGTTCCAGGCCGCCCCAAGCCCCGCCGATGCTCCCCGGAGCTCTACCGTGCCACCGTGACGCTCCTCCAGCCTTCCCGTGCCCTGCTAGCCTCTGGAGAACCCCTAGGAGGTCGCCGGAGATGGTTGCCGGCGGTAGAGCACCGGCAACCTCCGGTGATCCTCGTATGGGTCTTTTATGGCCCGTTCATATTAGTTTTTCACTTTTGCAAATAGGTCCTTTATTCATTACATTTTAGTCCTTTTTTATTACATATGGGTCTAGACATTTTCATTTTAGTCCTTACAGTTTTTAAAATAATTTTTATTCTTTTATTTTGCCTGTGAATTCTGCATCTGACCCCCTGAAGAGTTCATCCTTTAATTTTTAGCAAATTGATGCATATTTTTTTCACATTTAAGTCTTGAAAATTTACATTTAGCCCCTGAATGTCTTTAAAACATGTTTTCTCTATAAATTTTATATTCTGAACCTTGAATATCTTTAAAATTGCACTGATGATCAATAAAATTGGTTTTTTTTATCACATTTAAGTACTAAAAATTTGCATTTAGGCCCCTGATGTTTTCTGAAATGTTTTGTCTTTGGAAAATTTGCAATCTGAACCCTGGATTCTTTAAAAATCACACTGTTCTTCATGGAAACAGAACTTTCCTTACAATTAGGTCTTGAAAATTTACATCTAACTCCCAGAACTATTAAAAATGAGTTTTCACTGTGAGTTTTGCATTTTAAACCTAAGGAAACTTCATAATTGCTCTGACCAACATAAAAGCTTGTTTTTTGTCACAACGAGGCCCTGAAATTTTGCAGAAAGGCCCCTGAATTCACATTAAAGTATTTTTGAACATGGAATTTACATTTTGACCCTTAAATTATTTCTAAATCCGTCATTTAGGGTTTTTAAATGTTTTCTATCACATTTTGGCGATATTTTTCACTCTGATTTTGCATTTAATCATGGAATCTATTTAAGCATCATGTTTTAACTGGGATTGACCTTTAGTTTCACATTTTGGCTGCATTTGCACTCATGTGTAAATTTTGCACTTTAGTCCCTGAATTTTCAGAAAATTATCCAAGTGCAATTTTTACATCCTTGTGCCACATTGACACTGGACCCATCATTTGCATGTTAGAATAAGGGTCATGAACCTGTTTTTCATCCAATTTCTCGCTCTTTTCGTGAATTTTGCGTTTTAATCCCTAGTTTGTTATTTATTGTGTTTACATCCTTTTGGTGATTTTTCATCTCTCTGCTTCTTGCAAGTGACATTATACAGGCATTTAGCATACATTTTGACATAACTTAGGCAATGCATCACTCCCATGCAAGCACTTGTCACCTTTGGCCAGGAAAAATTACCAAATTGCTCCTATGGCCCTAATTCATGAGCATGGATCTCGATCTTTGCATTTAGTCTTGCATAGCCCATGTCTAAGTTATTCTCTAGAGTTTTTGCGCATTTAGGCACTTGTCCTCATGTTTTTTATCCTTTTTCTTCATATTTATCCCCATTTGGTGAGCCAGCATCCTATGCCTTTCCTTCATGGATTTCTTTCTTCACTTTGTCCTTTGGGTCTCTTATCTATTATCCGATTTGATTGGCTTTAATCCTACATTTCAGATTTTTGATTTGATTTGGATTTCATCGCCTAAGGGCGTACATTAACAGGCCTGAGGGCCGACATTTGTCCCTACTGCGGATTATTTTTCCCTTTTTGATTTTCACGACTTTTTTCATGATTCCGAGGACTCGGGTTGACTTGGCATGTCATCTTTTTGATATCTTTTTGATATCATTATGTTCTTTAACAAAACATCGTCATTTCATGCGGTTTTTCACAATTTTTTCAATTCATGTGGATTTCTTCGTGGTTTTCTCACACTGTCTTGCACATCCATCCAGTCTTGTCATGTCATACATATTAGCATGATTAGAGCATGATCCAGGTTTAGCAAACATTCATCTAGCCTTTAGCAAGTAATTAGACTAGAAAGACTGAGTTTCTCGGGCGTACGAGGGTGCCTAACACCTTCCTCGTGCGTAATAGGAATCCTTACCCATCCTCTGGTTAACAGACATCCAGCCTTCACATCTGTACCTTAGGCATTCATCTTTTTTGTGGTTTTCCTCGTCTTTCCCTTAAAAGACTAGGTGGCGACTCCTTTTTTCTTTTATCTTGCCTTGCGCCTTCGCCATCTTGGCATGGCTGTGATCTCCTTCACACTAGCGTGACCCCGCGCCAGGCCCCTCCCTCAGGTCTGCATGGTCACAGAACCCGACCATACCGGTTCAACAGCTGTTGCTCCCACACACAACTACATGCACCGCACAGCGTAACATTTCAATACCTTTGCATCAGGTTCAGGCCTCAGCATGCACACCACCGCTGACACACACACACGGGTACGCTGGTCATCACGCCACAGCACCAGGTGGTGAGATGATAGATCTGGAGGAGCACATGGGTGCCATAGATACAGTGTAGGCAGGACCCGCCCCAGTTGCACACTCGATGTCAACAGCAACGCCTAATGCACTTTGCGCCAGGATGAACAACCTGGAGAAGGCTCTCTGACAAGTGTAGGGAGGGGACCACCAGTCTTTCTCATTCTGGGACCTCTGCTACTTTCCAGAGGCGGTACTCCCACCGAACTTCCATATACCGGAATTCGAGAAATACAATCAGGAAAGGCTGCCCTATTTCGCATCTTAGGGCGTATTGTGGCGATCTCGTTCAGCTTCAGGCTGATGAGCGACTTCTTATTCGCCTTTTCCAGAAAAGTCTCACCGGTTAGGCTCTGAAGTGGTTCACATCGCTGGATATGGCCACCATCAGAACTTGGAACGATCTGAGTCAAGCTTTCCTGGAGCAGTACTACTTTAATCTTGACATGGTCCCAAAGAGCGAGGACCTAGTCGCAACCAAGCAGAAGCCCCACGACCCATTCGGGGAGTATGTCGGGCGCTGGCGAGCCCTCGCTTCACAAGTACGCGATAGACCCACTGACGAGGAGTTTATCGAAATTATTATTCGAGGAGTGCAGCCAGCCACTGGGGCTCTGCTAAGCATTCAGCCCATCTCCACTTTCACTGCTCTGATTAAAGTTGGAACCCACTGTAGACACCCAGATTTTGAGGTGACCCATGGATGAGCTTTCTAGTTGTTGCTTTGGATGTGGCTAACCCTTGAACCAACCCCAAACCCATAGCAAGCCCGCAGCCCAACTAGAACTCTCGATAGGTAGGAGGTGACCTATGAATCTTGTTTTTTTTTTCTCACTTAGCATAGGATAGGTAGGATATTGTGTGAGGCTACTAGCCCTTGAGCACAAGATCCATAGATGTTGCATTTGCACTTCTTTCGCTTTTAAAGCATGTTTTTCCAAGTATTACAAAGGATTTTGCACTGCATACCTTTTCCAAGATGCATTCTTTTTGTGATTTGGCATTGCATAGTTTTATGTTTTCACTCAGCACATCTTCCTAGCCCACCTGGGCGCACATTGGTGGCGCTTGGGCTCACATTGGTGGCGCACCAGACTGGCGCACCAAACATGCACATTGGCCTGTTTTCAATAGCACACAGCAGGTTTTATATGGTTTTTGCATGCTTTCCCGACTCGATTTGCTTCTGGGTTTTCTTTGGCTTTCTTCCTTGATGTATTAGGAAGGCACAACTTTGTTTTTAGCCTTTTCCATGCATTTTAGTTTGCATCAGGCATATAGCAACACAAGGATGAAAACTCACTCGAGATTTTAGATCTTTGATCTTATTATGCAATATTCTTGCTTCAGTACTAGTCCCGCAATACGAGTGATACTTCTGAGTATTAGGACACACCCTACACATCATGCACCCATATTTTAGACACCACATGCATTAGCATGGCATGGCATATCGCCCTTGGGCGTACAGCAAAGGCTAAAGAGCCGACATTTCATTAGCAATTGAGAAACCAATAGAAGACCGATTTATTCGGGCATACGAGGGTGCCTAACACCTTCCTCGTACGTAATAGGGATCCTTACTCATATTTCTGGTTTACGAAGACCTTTTCCCTTGT
>JAMKQA010034865.1:0-14127 GCA_024699735.1 Posidonia australis | reverse complement strand
ATGCAATTTTGGGGTTGAAGGCTATAGTAGCCGTTCTTGACCCCTTCCCTTTGTGATTTTCGTATGAACTGTGTGGGGGTTGGAATTTTGAATGGTTTGATGGGTTTTGAAGTAGACTCAAGGGTCTACACCCCATGATTTACTGATAATTTATGATAGCTGTTTGTGGGGTTCGATTGGGACTCCCACTTGGGCGATTTTTCATTGCCTGAAATAGGGGTGTGCCCTATCTGCGAGGAATTCGGTATCCCAAAATCCTGGCAAATTAAGCCAGATCCCAGGTTTTGATAGACTAAAATCCTCCGGTCGATCGAAACAGGGGGTTTCAGTATATCGAAAATGTTTGGTATACCGAAACAGGGAATTTCAGTATGCCGAATTGGAGATTTGGTCTGTCGTTTCTGCCCTGAACCAGGTATGCATGAATATGGTTTTAAATGAAGGATAAATGGTTTTAATGGTATGTTGAGTATATGTTAACGATGTTTTCCCCATGTAATGACAAGGAGGAATGTGGAACCCAAATAAATAGATTTGGGCGTGGTTTTGGGTTTTTGATCCCATAAATGAATGAAAGGATGATTTTGTGTGGCTTTGGGCATGAGACCCAATTTATGATTTTTAAATATGGTTTTCAAGGCTTGAGTTGGGACCCTAGTGGAGGGTCACGTGTTGCAAGGAGATAGAGTCCTACAACGAAAAGAATGAAATGGAAAATGGTTTTGAAAAGAAAGTTTAAAGAGTTTTGAAATGGAACACTAATAATGTGTTAAGAGACCACAAGGGTTGGTGTCGGCAATGTGGTTGGAGTATGAGGCTCCAATGAACCAGTTGCCAGACACGACTGTGGTTGCCGAGCTTGAGACGGTGTAGGCAGAGCCTGGGTTTTTATACCTAGTTGTTTGGGTCACTGACGGTGTAGGCTGAGCCTAGGTTGTTGTACCTAGTTGTTTGGGTCACCGAGTTCGTGACAGTGTAGGCTGAGCCTAGGTTTTGAGCCTAGTGGTTCGGGTCACCGACGGAGTAGGCTGAGCCTGGGTCATTTGACCTAGTTGTTTGGGTCACCGAAGGAGCGTCAAATAGAGGCGTATCCCCGTGCACATATGAAATTTGAATTGAGGCCGGTTGGCTGGGGCGGTGACATCCCACACGGGGAATTTCACCGTGGCAATGCAGGATGGTAGGGGAAGAATGTCCTCGCCTACTGCTTGTGCACTTGGTTACCCTTGATCAAGGTAACAATAGTAAAGAAAAGTGGAAATGAATAAAGAAAAAGAAAAGTGATTTGGTTAGGATTGGACTGATGAAATAGTCCTAAAATCTTGAAATGAAATGATGATGATGTTTTGACCAGTTGCCAGCTGGTGTTTATGATTTGGTTCAAGCCCATGATGCATTGTATTTTAGGCAGGATCTGGTCAGAGATGTGAATTTGAAAGTGTGGTTTTGGGAAGAAATCCCAAGTAATGAAAAAGTTATGTTTTGAAAAATGAATTCCAAAGGTTTTAAAAGAAAATGCAAAGGTGTGTTTTTGAAAGAGGATGTGGTTTTGGGAATGAGTTTCCAAATATTTTGAGAAAAGAAATGAAACATGACATTTGAAAATAGCATGGATTAGGGATTGAATTCCCAAATGATTTCCAATAAAAGAAAATAGGATTTTGAAAAGAGAAAACCAAGTCATGAAAAAAAAAGAAATGAGTTTTTATAGTTTTGCCAAGATTTTTGTGGTTTGTGTGTTTGGGTCGCGTATTGGGTGACTTAAATGTCACTCACGCGTGCCTATTTGGATTTCTGGTGTAGACCGCGTGCAGCCGTGTTCTGGTGAAGGAGTTGGAGCTTCTAGCCGCACATTGTGTTTTTGAAGGTGAGCCTTAGTTACAGTTATTTAATATTTCCGTAATTAGTGTAATTTCGCTTGATACTGTGTCGATGTATCGTGCACGGGATCAGGGCATTACATTAGGATATCAGTCTAAGTAATAGTTTAGCATATCAACTTAAATGATAGTTTTGGATATCATCCAAAGTGATGGTTTAGGATATCAGCCTAAATGATAGTTTAGGATATCAGCCAAAATAATAGTTTAGGATATCAGCCTAAATGATAGTTTAGGATATTAGCCTAAGCGATAGCTTAGGATATTAGCCAAAATGATAATTTAGGGTATCAGCCAAAATGATAGTTTAGGATATCTGCCTAAGTGATGGTTTAGGATATCTGTCAGAGTAATAGTTTAGGATATCACCCAGAATGATAGTTTAGGATATCAGCCCACATGATTGTTTATGATATCTTCCAAAATGATAGTTTTGGATATCAACATAAATGATAGTTTAGGATATCAACCTAAGTAATTGTTTGGGATATTAGCCTAAATGATAGTTTAGGATCCTAGCCTAAGTGATAATTTAGGATATCAGCCTAAGTGATAGTTTAGGATATCAGCTTGAGTAATAGTTTAGGATATTTGCCAAAGTTATAGTTTAGGATATCAGCCTAAGTGATAGTTTAGGATATCTACCAATGTGATAGTTTGGGAAATCTACCTAAATCATGGTTTAGGATATCAGCCTATGTGATAGTTTTAGATATCAGCCTTAGTGATAGATTAGGAGATCTGCCTAAATTATAGTGTAGAATATCTACCTAAATGATAGTATAGGAAACCACCCTAAGTGACAGTTTAGGATATTAGCCCAAGTGATAGTTTTGGATGTCAAACTAAGTCATAGTTTAGGATATTAGCCAAAATGATAGTTTAGGATAACAACCCAAATGATAGTTTAGGATATTAGCCTAAATGATAGTTTAGCATACCAACCTAATTGATAGTTTAGGATATCAGCCTAAATGAAAGATTTGCATATTAGCCTAAGTGATAATTTAGGATATTAGCCAGAGTGATAGTTTAGGATATCTGCCTAAATGATAGTTTAGGATATCGGCCTAAATGATAGTTTTGGATACCAGCCTTAGTGATAGTTTAGCATATCAGCCTAAGTGATAGTTTAGGATATCAGCCTAAGTGATAGTATAGGATATCAGCCGAATTGATAGTCATGGATATCTGCCTAAGTTATAGTTTAGGATATCAGCCTAAGTTATAGTTTAGGATATCAGCCTAAATGATAGTTTAGGATATCAGCCTAAGTGGTAGTTTTGGATATCAGCCTGAGTGATACTTTAGGATATCAGCCTAAGTGATAGTGTGACATCTAGGCCTGATTATCCATTTTTATTTGTAAACCATGTAATTAATTGTAATATTGCTTAAATGGTTTATTAATAGATAATCTGTTGTTTATTGATTGCATGACTTTGTGGTTGGTCTTCCTCGCCTACTGCTTGTGTGCCTGGTTACCCCTGATCATGGTAACAATAGTAAAGAAAGTGGAAATGAATAAAGAAAGAGAAATTTGATTTGGTCAAGATTGGACTGATGAAATGGTCCTAAAATCCTGAAAAGAAATGATAATGTTTTAACCAGTTGCCAGCCAGTGTTTATGATTTGGTTTTGAGCTCAATGGGGCATTTTGTTTTAGGCTGGATCTGGTCAGAAATGTGAATTTGAAAGTATGTTTTGGGAAGAAATCCCAAACTTTGAAATGGAAAATGTTTTGGAAAATGAATTCCAAAAGGTTTTGAAAGAAATGTAAAGTAATGTTTTGAAAGAAAAAGTGGTTTTGGAATGTATTTCCAAATGTTTTGAGAAAAGAAAAGGAAACATGGCTTTTGAAAAAGCATGGATTGGGATTGAATTACCAAGTGATTGTCTAATAAAAGAAAGGACAATTTTCAAAAAGAGAAAACCAAGTTTTGAAAAAAAATGAGATTTATGGTTTTGCCGAGGTTTTGTGGTTTGTATGTTTTGGACCGCGTACTGGGTGACATTGTTGTCACTCACACGTGCAATTTGGATTTTAGGTGCAAACCGCGTGCAACCATGTTTCGGTGCAGGAGTTGGAGCTTCTAGCCGCACATTGTGATCCAGAAGGTGAGCCTTAGTCACAGTTATTTGATGTTTCTTTAATTAGTGTAAGTATGCTTGATACTGTGTTTTGGTAGCGTGTTCGGGATCAGGGCTTTACAGAGTGGTATCAGAGCTAAGGTTACACCTAGAGCACTGGCTTGGTGATGTCTGATCTAGTGGCTCCCTAAGGCTACACAATAGTCAGTCGTGCACTTAAAACTTTAGATTGTTGTGTTTTGTGGTGCTGGTAGGAAGATGTCTCGCTGAGGTCGTAGTTGTGGCAAGACCCCTGTACCTTACTCAGAGACGGGAGAGGGTAGTGCATGGAGGGGGATGAGACGAGAATTTTGCAAAATGATGCGGGGTTTCACCCAGTCCTTTGGCAGCAGCAGCAAGGATGAGGCGAAGGGAGACCCATGGATCAAGTAGTTCTGCCAGCATGGCGCGCCGACCTTTGATGGGCACGGCACTGCTAAGGAGTGTGAGGCTTGGTTCCTAGAGGTGGAGATGATCCTTGAGGGGATCGAGTGTCCAGCAGAGAAGTGCGTCTGGATCGTAGCTTTCTAGCTCAAGGCTGCGGATTAATGGTGGAGGATTGTGCGCCGCACCAAATTACCTGGAATGCCACTGCACAAGGAGGTGGAGTTTGTGATTGATTTGGTGTCGGGATCAAGTCCTACTTCTAAGGCTACGTACAGGATGGCACTTGCTGAGCTATGGGAGCTCCGGAATTAGCTGCAAGAACTGATGGATAAGGGATTCATTCGTCCCAGTGTTTCACCTTGGGGAGCACCAGTTCTGTTTGTGAAGAAGTAGGATGGTTCACTTCAGCTCGATATAGATTACCGGATGTTGAACCAGATCACTGTTAAGAACAAGTATCCACTGCCCAGGATCGACGATTTGTTCGACCAGTTGCAGGGGGGCATCGATGTTTTCCAAGATAGACTTGAGATATGGATACCATCAGTTGAGGATTAGTGAGCCAGATGTGCAGAAGACAACTCTTCGCAACTATTATGGACATTATGAGTTTTTGGTTATGCCATTCAAGTTGACGAATGCTCCAACTGCCTTTATGGACTTGATGAATAGGGTGTTCCGGCCCCATTTGGACTAGTTTGTGGTTATTTTTGTGGATGATGTTTTGGTGTATTCTCCAGATGTTCAGAACCACCAGAGGCACTTGATGATCGTGCTAGAGATGTTGAGGCAGCATCAGCTTTATGCCAAGTTCTCCAAGTGCGTGTTTTGGCTGGAAGAGGTGTTTTTCCTTGGTCATATTATTTCAGGAGAAGGCATCAAGGTAGATCCAGCCAAAGTTGAATCTGTGAGCAGTTGGGCTAGACCGAAGACAGTGACTGAGATTAGAAGTTTACTCGGCTTAGAAGGATATTATAGGATATTCATTCAGGATTTCTCCAAGATTGCTGCACCATTGACTAGATTGACCAGGAAGGAAGTGCACTTTGCCTAGGATTAGCCGTGCGAGGAGAGCTTCAATGAGTTGAAGGCTCGTTTGGTATTGGCCCCAGTTTTGACTTGGCCCTTTGTGAGTGGCAGTTTTACAGTCTACAGTGATGCCTGTGGGACTGGTTTGGGGTGTGTGCTGATGCAGCATGGTAGGGTGGTGGCGTATGCCTCGCGCCAGTTGAAAGATCAAGAGAAGAATTATCCCACCCATGATTTAGAGATGGTTGTTGTTGTGTTTGCCTTGAAGATTTGGAGGCATTATCTATATGGTGAATTGTTTGAGGTGTACACAGATCATAAGAGTCTGAAGTACTTCTTTACTCAGCAGGATTTGAACCTAAGATAGAGGCACTGGGTGGAATATATTAAGGATTATGATTTCAGTTTGTCCTACCACCCAGGGAAGGCTAATGTAGTTGCAGATGCTCTGAGCTGACGCACTCATGTGATGGCTAGTCTGATGATCCATGAATGGAAATTGTTGTAGGGACTAGTGGAATGCAGGCCTCGGAGGCAGTCTCAGGGACTAGCCAGGGTAGTGGTGGCTAACTTGTCTGTTCGCCCAATGATGATCGAGGCGATTGTCACAGCTCAGCAATATGATTCTTTTGTGTCTGATATCTGGAGGAAGCTGGAAGCTGGTAATGCCCCTCATTTTTCAGTAGGAGTAAACGATGGGTTGAGGTATGACTTGAGATTATATGTACCTCAGATAGAAGAAATCAAGAACAATTTTTTGGATGAAGCCCACCGCTCCAGATACTCTATTCATTTAGGTAGCACCAAGATGTATAAAGACCTGAAGAAGAACTTTTGGTGTCCTGGGATGAAGAGAGAAATTGCTGAGTATGTGGCGAAGTGTGCAACCTGCCAAATGGTGAAGATAGAGCACCAGAAGTCCAGAGGGACTTTGCAGCCTCTGGACATTCTAGTGTGAAAATGGGAAAATGTGTCGGTGGACTTTGTAATGGGTTTGCCACGAACCCGAAGAAAGAATGATACTGTGTGGGTGATAGTGGATCGCCTTACAAAATCAGCACATTTCTTGCCAAAGAGGGTGAATCTTCCTTTGGCAAAACTGCTAGAGTTGTATGTGACTGAGATTATGAGGTTGCATGGTGTCCCAGTGTCTATTGTGTCTGACAGAGACGCGAGGTTTACATCGATATTCTGGGGAGCTCTGTAGGAGGCTTTTGGCACAGTGTTCAATTTTAGCACTGCTTTCCACCTCTAGACGGATGGCTAGATAGAGAGGACCATCCAGACACTAGAGGACATGCTGAGGGCCTGCGTCTTGAACTTTGGTGGTTGTTGGGAGGATCATTTACCTCTGATTGAGTTTGCATACAATAACAGTTACCATGCCAGTATTGGTATGGCACCATATGAGGCATTGTATGGCAGACCCTGCATGACACCCACTTGCTGGAGTGATGTGGGTGAGAGATAGTTTGTTGGGCCCGAGATCGTACAGCAGTACTAGGGCAAGTTGGATCTGATCAGGAAGAGGTTGTTGTCTGCCCAAAGCTGGCAAAAGAGCTATGGTGATAGGAGGCGGAGACCTCTGGAATTCGAGGTAGGAGACTTCGTTTTCCTGAAGGTGTCACCAACCAAGGGTGTAATGTGGTTCGGTGGGAGAGGCAAGTTGAGCCCTTAATATATCGAACCGTATCAGATTACCAAGAGGGTTGGTGAGGTGGCTTACAGACTAGATCTGCCTCCAGAGTTGGCGGGTGCACACAGCACCTTCCATTTGTTGATGTTGAGGAAGTGTTTGGCCGACGTGTCCCAGGTGATACCAATGCAGCCAGAGGAGTTGCGGGAGGACTTGACTATGGTTAATAATGTAGTTCAGATACTGGTAGGAAAGGGCAAGTCCTCAAGAGTAGAGTGATTCCATTGGTGTTAGTTCAGTGGCAACACCATGGTACAGAGGAGGCTACCTGGGAACGCGAGATGGACATCCAGTGATAGTACCCCTACTTGTTTTGTTATAGTTGATTTTCAAGGACAAAATTCTTTTAAGGGGGTAGGATGTGACATTAGGCCTGATTATCCATTTTTACTTGTAAACCATGTAATTAATCGTAATATCGCTTAAATGGTTTATCAATGGATAATCTGTTGTTTCTTGATTGTGTGAGCTTCTGGTTGGTTGTTTGTGCACCCATTTGTGATCTGGGACCAATGTGGAGTCTGGCTTGAGGGTGCACAGTCGTCTCGGTTTGCATGCTTGTCTTTTCATCCTTTGTTTTCCTTCTTTTTCTCCTTTCTTTCCATCCTCTCACGAGCCCTACACTATTTTTTCCCCGTCTTCTTCCTTCCCTTCCCTGACCCGTGCCACTAGTGACACTGGTTCGTGCCTCGCCGTCTCCTCCGATCGGGACTCCCACTTGGGGTGATTTTTCACTGCATGGAAAGGGGTGTGCCCTGTCTGCGAGGAATTCGGTATATCGAATTTATTCGGTATGCCGAAATCCTAGAAGATTAAGCCAGAAACAGGGGGTTTCGGCATACCAAAAATTTTCGGTATATCGAAACAAAGAATTTCGGAATACTGAATTGAAAATTCAGTATGCTGTTTTTGCCCTGAACTTGGGATGTTAAAATGTGACTTTTAATGAATGTTAAATGGTTTTAATGGTATGGTGGGTTTATATGAATGATGTTTTCCCATGTAATGACATGGTGGCATGTGGAACCCTAAACAAATGGATTTAGGTGTGGTTTTGGGTTTTAGACCCTATTAATGAATGAAAAAGATTGTTTTATGTGGTTTTGGGCATGAGACCCAATTTATGACTTTAAGCATGGTTTTCATGGCTTGAGTTGGGACCCCAGTGGAGGGTCAAGTGTTGCAAGGAAATAGAGTCCTGCAACGAGAAGAATGGAATGAACTGGAAAATGGTTTTGAAATGGAACACTGATATTGTGGTTGCCGAGCTCATAGTGGTGTAGGCTAAGCCTGGGCATTTGAGCCTAGTTGTTCGGTTCATCGACGGTGTAGGATGAGCCTGGGTCGTTGTACCTAGTTGTTCGGGTTACCGAGCTCGTAGCGGTGTAGGCTGAGCTTGCGCTTTTGAGCCTAGTTGTCAGGATCACCGACGGTGTAGGCTGAGCCTGGGTCGTTGGACCTAGTTGTTTGGGTCACCGACTGGGGCGTCAGACAGAGACGTATCCCTATGCACTTATGAAAATGAAATTGAGGCCGGTTGGCCGGGGCTGTGACATCCCGCATGGGGATTTTCATCACGGCACTACAGGAAGTTAGGGGAAGGATGTCCTCACCTACTACTTGTGTGCCTGGTTACCCCTGATCAAGGTAACAACCGTAAAGAAAAGTTGAAATGAATAAAGAAAGAGAAATGTGATTTGGTCAGGATTGAACTGATGAAATGGTCCTAAAATCCTGAAAGGAAATGATGATGTTTTAACCTGTTGTCAGCCAGTGTTTATGATTTGGTTTTGAGCCCAATGGGTTATTGTGTTTTAGGCTGGATTTGGTCAGAAATGTGAATTTGAAAGTTTGTTTTGGGATGAAATCCCCAAATATTGGAAATGGAAATATTTTGGAAAATGAATTCCAACGGTTTTTGAAAGAATTGTAAAGGAATGTTTTGAAAGAAAAAATGGTTTTGGAAAGAATTTCCAAATGTTTTGAGAAAAGAAAAGGAAACATGGCTTTCGAAAAGGCATGGATTGGGATTGAATTCCCAAGTGATTGTCTAATAAAAGAAAGGTTGATTTTCAAAAAGGGAAAACCATGTTTTGAAAAAATGATAAGAATGAGATTTATGGTTTTGCCGAGGTTTTGTGGTTTGTATGTTTTGGGACACGTACTGGGTGAATTTGATGTCACTCACACGTACTATTTGGTTTTCAGGTGCTGACTGCGTGCAGCCAAGTTCCAGTGCAAGAGTTGGAGTTTCTAGCCGCACATTGTGATCCTGAAGGTGAGCCTTAGTTACAGTTATTTGATGTTTCTGAAATTAGTGTAATTATGCTTGATACTGTGTTTTGGTAGTGTGCCCAGGATTGGGGCGCTACAGATATGTTTAGGAAAATGAATTCCAAAGGTTTTTAAAAGAAAATTTCAAATGTATGGTTTTGAATGAAAAGGAAGTTTTGGAATGAATTTCCAGATGTTTTGAGAAAAGAACAGAAATATGGCTTTTGAAAAGAGCTTGGATTTGAGGATTGAATTCCCAAATGATTTTCAATAAAAGAAAAGAGGATTTTCAGAAAGAAAACCATGTTTTGAAAAAAATATATATATTAAAAGAAATGAGTTTTTATGGTTTTGCCTAGATTTTGTGGTTTGTATGTTTAATGTGTGTACTGGGTGACTTAGATGTCACTCACGCATGCTTATTTGGATTTTAGGTGCAGACCGCGTGCAACCGAGTTCCGGTGCAGGAGTTGGAGCTTTTAGCCGTACATTTTGATCCTGAAGGTGAGCCTTAGTTACAGTTATTTAATGTTTCTGTAATTAGTGTAGTTATGCTTGATACTGTGTTTTAGTCACGTGCCTGGGATCGGGGCGTTACAGAGTGGTATCAGAGCTATGGTTACACCTAGTGCACCAGCTTGGTGATGTTTGGTATAGTGGCTCCCTTGGGCTGCACAATAGAGAGTCGTGCACCTGAATTATTGGATCGTTGTGTTTTTATGGTGCTAGCGGGAAGATGTCTCATTGAAGCTGCTGTCGTGGCAAGACCCCTGTACCTGACTCCAAGACTGGAGAGGGTAGTGCATGGAGGGGGATGAGACAAGAATTTGGCGAGATGATGTGGGGTTTCACCCAGTCCTTTGGTAGCAGTAGCAAGGATGAGGCAAAGGGAGACCTGTGGATCAAGCAGTTTCGCTAGCTTGGCGCGTCGACTTTTGATGGGTGCGGCACACCAAAGGATTGTGAGGCTTGGTTCCTGGAGGTAGAGAAGACCCTTGAGGGGATCGAGTGTCCAGCAGAGAAGTGGGTCTGGATCACGGCAATTCAACTCAAGGGTGCTGAGGATCAATGGTGGAGGATAGTGCGCCGCACCAAATTTCTGAATGTGGACCTACTAATGATCTCTTGGGATGAGTTCCAAGAGGTATTCTACGAGAGGTTTTTTCTTGAGCATGAGAGGGAAAAGCTGGACAGAGAATTCAGGAACATGAAGCAGGGTAGCCTATCTGTGGCTGAGTATGAGTCATCCTTCCTTTGGCTAGAGTAGTTCTCTTAGGCTGCAATTTCTGAGTAGGACTGAGTTAAGAGGTTTATGGAGGGACTGAACCCTGTACTGAGATCCAGAGTTATTGGCTTTAGATGCTAGACATTAGCGAAGGCTGTTGAGCTTGCAAGCCACTATGAGGTGGATCGTAAGCTGTTTCAGGAGGAGTATCCCAAGAATGATAAGGGTGAGAAAGTTTGTCTCTTGACCTTCTGTTTCTCGACCCTCCGTTTCCCGACAATCGATGACAAGAGCGCCAAGTTTTGGAAGTTCTGACAGCTCTGGGAAGAAGCGGAAGCAACAACCTATGTTTGGTAGAGAAGAGAGTATGGGTTTCAACCATGTCGAGTCTAGCTGTGGCACACAGGTGGGACCATGCCATGTCTGTGGCTATATGGGGCACGTAGCAGCGTAATGTTGGCATAGGCAGAGGAATTTAAATAGAGTAGTCAACTACAACTGTGGGAAGTCTGGGCATTACCAAAAGGACCGTCCCAGCCAGCCAAATCCAGCTGGAGATGCACCACATCAACCTACCAAGGGGAAATGTGGTAGAAGGTGAGAACTAGCACAGCTGTATTTGATAAGACCTGTCTTGTAGTAATAGGTCCTATGTGTAATTGACACTATTTCTTATTATGATTATGGTTATGGTGTGTTGATTATAGGATCTTTCCTTGTGGCTGATCGGATGGCTCGAGTCTTGTTCGACTCTGGGAGTTCATTTTCTTTTGTATCCGAGTCGTTTTCCTCTGAGATCGGTACTAGGCCAGCCAGGTTGGCATTCTACGTTGATGTGGTCACTCCATTCGGAGAACATAGTCTGGCGTGGAGATATTTGAGACCGGTTGATATTCAACTAGGGGACAAGAATTTTCAGGCTAGCTTGATCCTAATGGATATGCAGGATTATGATGTTATCCTAGGAATGGATTGGCTAGCACAGCATTCAGCTGTGATAGATTGTGCCAGGAAAAAGTTGGTGTTATTTCCAGGCCAAGGTTGGCAGAGTGTCCAGGCCAAGGTTGGTGTATGGTACAGGGCACCAAACTAGGTGAGCCTAGGAAACTGATTTCTGCTCTCAAGGCCTATCATTATCTTACGAGAGGCAGTATATGCTATTTGGCCTATGTGATAGTTTCTACTTCGCCTGTGGTCCGGATTCAAGACTTGCCAGTGGTGTGGGAATACCCTGATGTTTTTCTAAAGGAATTACATGTAATTCCACCACACAAGGAAGTGGAGTTTGTGATTGATTTGGTGCCGGGATCATGTGATATTTCCAAGGCTCCGTACAGGATGGCACCTGCTGAGTTAAGGGAGCTCCGGAATCAGCTACAAGAACTGATGGACAAGGGATTCATTCGTCCTAGTGTTTCACCTTGGGGAGCACCGGTTCTATTTGTGAAGAAGAAGGATGGTTCACTTCGGCTCTGCATAGATTATTAGATGTTGAACCATATCACTGTCAAGAACAAGTATCCACTACCTAGGATCGACGATTTCATCGACCAGTTGCAGGGGCATCAGTGTTTTCCAAGATAGACTTGAGATCTAGATACCATCAGTTGAGGATTAGTGAGCCAGATGTGCAGAAGACAGCCTTTTGCACCCGTTATAGACACTATGAGTTTTTGGTTATGCCATTCGGCTTGACGAATGCTCCGGTTGCTTTTATAGACTTGATGAATAGGGTGTTCCAGCCCTATTTGGACAAATTTGTGGTTATTTTTGTAGATAATGTTCTTGTGTATTCTCTGGATGTTCAGACCCATCGGTGGCACTTGAGGATCGTACTGAAGATGCTAAAGCAGCATCAGCTTTATGCCAAGTTCTCCAAGTGCGAGCTTTGGTTGGAAGAGGTGTCTTTCCTTGGTCATATCATTTCAAGAGAAGGCATCAAGGTAGATCCAGCCAAAGTGGAAGCTGTGAGCAGTTGGGGTAGACCAAAGACAGTGACTGAGATTAGAAGTTTTCTCGGCCTGGTAGGATATTATTGGAGATTTATTCAGGATTTCTCCATGATCATTACACCATTGACCAGATTGATCAGGAAGGAAGTGCACTTTGCCTAGGTTTGGCAGTGCAAGGAGAGCTTTAATGAGTTGAAGGCTCGTCTGGTATCGACGCCAGATTAGACATTGCCCTCTGGGAGCGGCGGTTTTACAGTCTATAGTGATGCCTGTGGGACTAGTTTAGGGTAGTACTGATGTAGCATGGTAGGGTGGTGGCATATGCCTCGCGCCATTTGAAAGATCATGAGAAGAATTATCCCACCCATGATTTAGAGATGACAGTAGTTGTGTTCGCCTTGAAAATTTGGAGGCATTATTTTTATGGCGAATAGTTTGAGGTGTACACAGATCACAAGAGTCTGGAGTACATCTTTACTTAAAATGATTTGAACCTGAGACTGAGGCGCTGGGTGGAGCATATTAAAGATTATGATTTCAGTTTGACCTACCACCCAGGGAAGGTTAATGTGGTTGCAGATGCTCTGAGTAGACGCACTCATGTTATGGCTAGTCTGATGACCCATGAATGGAAATTGTTAGAGGGACTAGTGGAGTGTAGGCCTCCTAGACAGTCTCAGGGACCTGCTAGAGTAGTGTTGGCTAATTTGTCTATTCGCCTGAGGATGATCGAGGCGATTGTCACAGCTCAGCAATATGATTCCTTTGTGTCAGATATCTGGAGAAAGCTGGAAGCTGGTAATGCCCCTCATTTTTCAGTTGGGGTAGACGATGGGTTGAGGTATGACTTGGGATTATATGTACCTCAGATAGAGAAAACCAAGAACACAGATTGCTGGATGAAGCCCACCGCTCCAGATACTCTATTCATCCAGGAAGCACCAAGATGTATAAAGACCTGAAGAGGAACTTCGGGTGGACTGGGATGAAGAGAGAGATTGCTGAGTATGTGGCGAAGTGTGCAACCTATCAGTTGGTGAAGATAGAGCACCAGAAGCCCGAAAGGACTTTACAACCTTTGGACGTTCAGTGTGGAAATTGAAAAATGTGTCGATGGACTTTGTGATGGGTTTGCCACGGATCCGAAGAAAGAATGATACTACGTGGGTGATAGTAGATCGCCTTACAAAATCGGCACATTTCATGCCAATAAGGGTGAATCTTCCTTCGGCAAAACTAGCAGAGTTGTATGTGGCTGAGATTGTGAGATTGTGTAACGCCCCGAACCCGGGCACGTTACCAAAACACAGTATCACAAGCCTAATTACACAAATTACAGAACAAAAGAACTGTAACTAAGGCTTACCTCTAGGATCTCGATGCGCGGCTAGAAACTCCAATTCCCGCATCGAAAACTGGCTGCACGCGGCCTGCACCTGAAAACACACAGCACGCGTGAGTGACATCTATGTCACCCAGTACGCGCCCCCAAAACACACAACTACAAACAAGCACGATAAAACCAAAAGAAAACCTGTTACTTATCATTGCAAA
>JAMKQA010034864.1:0-13041 GCA_024699735.1 Posidonia australis | reverse complement strand
AGACGAATGCTCACAATCCCCTCTGGTTTAATAAAACGCAAGTAAAAGACACCAAAGCATATCGCATGTTTGATCATATAGGGCATGCATTTTCTCCTCTCGGTCTACCCACAGTTTGCGAAGGACGATCCTAGCAGCCCGTTCTATAGCTTTGGCGTAGAGCGTGTTGTTAGTTTGTCCCCCCTTGTCCGGGGTCGTGTCGGTGCTAGTAAAGGGTACAACTCCTTGCTACTACAGGAGACAAGGCCACCAATGCACCAATCGTTCACTACCTGCGCTTTGGCCAGGATTTAGAACGGGGACCTTACTTTCTAACCAGAGTCGAAAAACCTAAACCCATGAGTGTGTCCCATAAGTTCTAATCCATGTGTGACATGCATGGTGAGAGAGAGCATGTTAGTAGCATTCATGTGCATGTGTGCCATTCATGCCACCCTAACAAATAATTGCATAGCTAACTTATTTTCTTGTGTTGTCTTGTCTTCACTTTTTCATTCTTTCTCTCTTTTCTACTGACACTTTAGGTTCTTTTCCTTTTGCCAGGAATAGAGTTCTGTGTGCGAATTCCTAGGTCTGAGCCTGGGAGTTCCTTTCTGTGACCTAGATCATGAGGCGTTATTCTCGACTGTCTTTCCTCGAGCTATTCGTCACTTCTGACGATAGCTCCTCGTAAGCGTCATCCTTTCACTTGCAATCGTAGCCCTGTTCTCACCCGTTCGTGGTCCATCATGGCCCAGCAGGCTTCTGAGACCTCTGCACTAGCTGTACTAGAGGGGATTCCTGTTTCTACCCCTCCTCACTCTTTTGCCATTTCATTACTCATTCCTTCATCGCTTCATGGTGGCTTCTTTCAGGAACCTGGAGTTCCTCGCCCTCCAGTTTTGGGACATTGGCAGACCTTTATTAGTCTGGAGCTCGCAACGGAGGCGGTTACCGTGACAACTTCCAGGGCATCTAATCTGACAGTGCCCAGTCCTTCTGTTGACCCTCATTCATTTGATACCCAGTTGGTTGCGATTGTCTCTTCAATAGGAATCCAACCCACAACATCTTTGAACCTCCAGGCCCCTATGACATCCCTACTGCTTGATCTTCCAGCCCTCAGTACCGCTGCCGATGGTTCTGCCATTGTATAGTCTCAGCAGCTTCTGGCCCTTGCACAGAGGTTGTAAAGCATGGCTTTCTCTTTGGATCCCACTTTGACTGTGCCTGTTTGTCCCATTCCTGAGGATCATGTTCCACCTGCTCCGGCACTTCATGTAGCACCAGTCACTCTACCACTGCAGCCGTCGCCACAGCTTCCCGCTGTCCCGACAACGGGAGTAGCCACTCCGCCTATAATGTCATATCCACAGCATGCACAGCATATTCCTCCTTCAACTGGTGGTCAGCCTCTTGTGCTGGCAGGAGTACATCGGCCTATGAACCTGACCATACCGGTTCAGCAGCTACTGCTCCCACCCACAACTACATGCATCGCACAGCATAACATTTCAATACCTTTGCATCAGGTTCAGGCGTCAGTATGCACACCACCACTAGCATACACACACGGGTACGCTGGTCATCACGCCATAGCACCAGGTGGCAAGATGATAGATCTGGAGGAGCACACGGGTGCTATAGACACAGCGTACGTGGGACCCGCCCCAGATGATAAGTTTGAATCTTACCATTCTCCCCTTTGGCTGAAAAGTCCGAAAGTTACCATTCTCCCTTTTGGCCACTAAGTCTGAATCTTACCATTCTTCCTTTCGCCCGTAAGTCCGAATCTTACCATTCTTCCTTTGGACGGTAAGTCCGAAACTTACCATTCTCCCCTTTGACCAGTAAGTCCGAATCTTACCATTCTCCCTTTTGGTTGGTAAGTCTGAATCTTACCATTCTCCCTTTGGTCGGTAAGTCTGAATCTTACCATTTTACCTTCTTGGTTGGTTGGTCTGAAACCTTCCATGCCCCATTCGATCCTTACTTAAAGAGTTTGGTATCAATGGTCCCCTCTTTTGCTTTGAGTTCCCCTCCGAATGGATGGAATCAAAGCAAGCTGTATTCCTCCTTCCTTTGGGCTGATATCCCGAACTACCTGGGCAATCCCTATGATGCCTGGTAGATTCCCCACTCTCTTTGTTCCTTCCCTCCTAAGGGCTGGTAGCCCGAACTACCCGGATGACTTTCATGACCAGTCACTTCTCGGTCAACAAGCACCGTGAGTCTTGTCCAATGCTTTTCTCGATAAGTGTGATAATCAGTCATGTCTTTTAGGAGTTGATTGGTCGTCAACTTGTCAGTTTTTGGTCTTTTGTTTTTGTTTCTCTGTTTGGCTTCGGCTTTGGCAATGAGACCTCCGGTGCATTCACCAAATGGTGGTTGGTTGCTGTTAACTGATTCTTGCTTATGGCATCAGGTGGGGTGTCTTTGTCAACCCTGAGCATCGGTCTCTGTTTTACTCGTCCTCCAACCTCGCTCAGGGAGGGGCATTTGTAGACACCCCAATTTCCTAATTTTTGCAGGATGGAGATGTGGTGGTTGAGCTCTAACCCTAATTGAATCCACTTAAGCCCAATTGAAGCCCATTAGGCCCAAGGAGGCCCACAAGGCCCAAATAGGCCCATTAAACCCTATTTGAGCCCACTTGGGCCCACAAGACCTATTTAAGCCCATGTAACCTATTTAGGCCCATTTAATTCATTTGAGCCCATTTAAGTCCACATGGGCCCATGGAGGCCCACATAGGCCCATTAAGCCCAAGTGAGTCTACTTTGGCCCCAAAGCCCATGAAGGCCCCCATAAACAATTTAACCCATTTCTTTTCTTCCAATCCATACTTTATTTCTCCCTCTCCATATTCATTATCTTCTCCACCTATTAATTTTTTTACTCAAATAATACAAGTCTTATTTCTTTCCTTCCTCCCCCACTGAACCCACTTGATCTCCATTAGTCCCTCACGATTTAGCCTCAAGTCATCCTTCCTTACTAAGCTCAGCCTCCAGTCCATCTCACCATCGATCCAGCATAAACCCAAGTAGCCCCAGCCATTGGATGAGTCGCCGGAGGAGCTTGGATCCCCGTTCATCCCTATTGGCGACCAAGGGAGCAGCAGGGGACAGTGTTGGTTAGTTTGTTAGGTTGTTACGACTTCTGTTAGGAGGTTAGAAGTCTGTTGGTCGATCTGTTAGGGAGTTGGAGGTCTGTTACAATGGGTCGCCATTCTTCTGCTCACCTATAAAAGGAAGGGTAGAGGCATGATTTAGAAAAAACTTTCTGGCACGAGAGAGAAGAGAGCGGAGCGTGCTAGAGAATTCCAGAGAGAAAGGGAAGCTCGCAGAGATTAAAGAAGGAGATTCCAAGCGCTATGGCGAGTTGCAGAGCTCTGTCAAGCCACGTACGCCCCTTCGATCCCTCCTAGTTTAATTCATAGCTTCCTGAATCTCTCCTCCTTTCAGGACAATTCCGAGCCATCCAGAGCTTTCCTCTGGTCAGAATTGTCCAGAAAGAAGGAGGAGGGATCGCACGAGATCGCTGGAGAACATCCCCAAAGACGCCGTCGTCGGAGTAGATGACTCCTCCAGAGAAGGAGCTCGAGCCTTCTGCTGCGCCACGCACCACTGACAACCTAGGAACCTTCCACCGTGTCCCACGAGGCCACCAGAGCCTCCAGGCTCGAGCCACGAGCACTGGAGCACCCAGCCGGAGGAGGCCACGGCGGCAACAGGCGAGCCTCCTCCTTGCGCGATCAGCCACCACTCCGCTCCAAAAGAGGCGAGGAAGTCCCCCGATGCTTCACGAAGCCACTGCAACCACTGGATCGCTGCGCTAATGCTCTCCAGAGGCCCATTCTTCCCCAGCGCTGTCGCCAGAGCTCCGCAACGGCGAAGGAGGTGGGGAAACCGTTCCCACCAGCAAATCTTTGATCCACACCATTGGATCCCCTTCTCTTTCTCCCTTCTTGCTTCTCGTGTGGTCTGATCTAAGATCAGACCAAGGGAAGGCCTTGTTTGCGCCCCCCCCCCCCCAACGGTCGGCGGCGACAAAGCTCCATCGTCGGCAACCATCGTTTTGTTTTTCCCTTTTTAAAAACAAATTAAAACATTTATTTTAATAAACTTCTGAAACTTTTCTTTTCTTACATTCAGATCCTTTTTGTATTACAAGTAGGTCCTTTCATTACATATAGGTCCTCCACTCATTTTTCCAAAATCATTCGAATAAAGTTTTCACTGAAAATATTGCATTTGTCCCCCTAAACATTTAAAATAATGTTTTCCAGGCATTAAACTTTAGCAGAAGCCCTCAAGTTTTCTTGTAATCCATTTTATTCAGGAATTTTGCATAAGAAACCCTGAGCTTTCCTGAAATCTTTCTGAAAGTTCATTTTTCTGGTTAATTTGCATTGAAGCCCCTGCACTTCACTTATTTTACTCTGAATGCCTGTTTTCTGGGGTAAAATGACTATTTTGCCCCTGAAACTTTCTGGAACTTTTTTGAATCATTTTTTCTTACATTTTTACCGTGAATTTCCACTGAATTGTTTTAAATGCATGTTTTAATGGTGAAATTGCATTTTAACCCCTAGGAAACTACATTTTGACTAGGATTGCACATATTTGCACATTTGACCCCAAATTTCTTCATAATTGCATAGAATGTGTTTTCCTATGTATTTTTGATGATTTGGGCTTTAGAATATTAGTTTTAATTAGAATTTGGGTTTTTGCACAAAACCCCCTAGAATTTTCATATTTGCACTCACACTTGCATTTTGCATATCTTTTCACATCTTTCCACACATGTTTTCTTGCCCTTCCTTCCTTGCTTTGTGCACGCTTTTCTAACTTGTTCCGAGCTTATTTTTTCTCGTCGTTTCCCAGATTTCTCCCTATTTTCGCCTTTAGATTTGTTTTGGCTTTCCATCGCCCGAGGGCGTACAGTAAAAGGCTTGACAAAGTCGACATGGTCCCGAAATGAGGATTATTTTCCCTTTTTTGATTTTCTCGGATTTTATCCAAATTTTCGCTGATTTACGAGACGCTTTCCGAGAATTTCTCGATTTTCACGATTTTTCTCATTGCCCAAGGGCGTACAATAAAGCGACATTCTCAAAGCCTACATTTGACCCTTGGATTAACTTTTCCCTTTGTTTCATTTCTTTACTTTGATTTGGCATGTTTTTCAGTCACCTTTAGCATGGGCATATAGAATAAGCAAGCATACATCCATAGACCATTGACAATAGGGAAACCTACAAAGACAGAGTTTTCTCGGGCACATATGGTGCCTAACCCCTTCCCCATGCGTAACAAGAATCCTTACCCTTTCTCTGGCCCACATTCATTTGTGCATTGTCCATTAGGCATGGAGCACACACATACATTCTGCATCTTGTTTGCTTCCCAGTTTTCTTGTGTTTTTGTTTTTCCTCGTCTTTCCATTAAAAGACTTGCTGGCGACTCCTTTCCTTATCCTTTCTATCTTCCCTTGGTGTTTCTCGGTCTAGTCTTTTCCTCCGGATTCACCATCTTCGCTGTGACCATATCGGGTCTCCTCGAGTGTTTCCATGCACCCGATAGGAGAAGAGCCGCGCAAGGGTTCCATCGGCAAGGTCACACTTCCTGTACGCTGGCAATGACTCAAATCACTCTCGGCGGTTCCCAACCCCTGCCTGTACGTCGATGGCGACTCGGCTCACTCTTTGCGGTTCCTAGCTGCTGCCAGCGCACGGGCCGTGACTCGGTTCATTCTTGGCAGTTCCCAGCTGCTGCCTGTATGCCGACAATTACTCGGTACACTCTTGGCGGTTTCCAACCGCTGTTGTACATCGGCTACGACTCGGTTCACTCTTAGCGGTTCCCAGCCACTGCCAGTACGTCGGCAACGACTCGGCTCTCACTTTGCGGTTCCTAGATGTTGCATGGGCGCCGACTGTGACTCAGTTCACTCTTGGTGGTTCCCAGCCACCACTAGTACACCGACAGTGACTTCGTTCACTCGTGGCCATTCCCATCCACTGGTTGTACGTCGATAGCAATGCGGTTCACTCTTGGTGCTTCCCAACCGCTAGCAATACGTCGGCAGTGACTCGATTCACTCCTGGCGGTTCGTAACCACTGCCTGCACGTCGGCAGTGACTCGTTTCACTCTTGGTGGTTCCCAACCGCTACGTGTCCGTCGACAGCAACTCTATTCCCAACCGCTACTTGTACGCTGGCAGCAACTTGGTTTACTCTTTGCGGTTCCCAGCCGCAACCTGTACACCGGCAGTGACTCGGATAACTCTTGGCGATTCCCAACCACTGCTAGTACACTGGCAGCAACTTGGTTCACTCTTGCGGTTCCCAGTCACTGCCTGTACGCCAGCAGCGACTCAATTCACTCTTGGCGGTTCCCAGCTGTAGCCTGTACACCGGCAGCTACTCGGTTCTCTCTTGGCAATTCCCAACCGCTGCATGTACGTCGGTAGCGACTCGGCTCACTCTTTGTGGTTCCTAGCTACTGCCTGTGCGCCATCCGAGAGTCGGTTCAATCTTGGCAGTTCCAAGTCGCTGCTTGTATGCCGACAGCGACTCGGTTCACTCTTCGTGGTTCCTTGCTGCTAGTTGTACGTCGACAGTGACTCGATTCACTCTTGACGGTACTCAACCACTACTTGTACACCGGCAGCGACTCGGTCCACTCTTGGCGATTCCCAGCTGCTGCCAGTACACCGGCAGCGACTCTGTTCACTTTAGGCGGTTCCCAGTCACTGCCTGTACACCGGCAGCGACTCGGTTCACTCTAGCCGGTTCCCAGCAGCTGCATGTACACCGACAGCTATTCGGTTCTCCCTTGGTTGTTCCCAACCACTGCCTGTACATCGACAGCGATTCGGCTCACTCTTTGCGGTTCCAAGCTGCTGCCTATGCGGCAGTCGTGAGTCGGTTCACTCTTGGTAGTTTCGAGTCGCTGCTTGTACGCTGGCAGCAACTTGGTTCACTCTTGGTAGTTCCCAGCAGCTAGATGTACGCCGGAACTGACTCGGTTCACTCTTGACGGTTCCCAGCCACTACATGTACACTAGCAACGACTCGGTGCACTCTAGGCGGTTCCCAGCTGCTGCTAGTACTCTGGCTATGACTTTGTTCAATCTTAGTGGTTCCCAGTCACTGCCTGTACGCCGGCAGCGACTCGGTTCACCCTTGGCGGTTCCCAATCGCTGCCTATACACCGACAGCTACTCGGTTCTCTCATGGCGGTTCCCAACCACTGCTTATACGTCGACAGTGACTCGGCTCACTCTTTGCTGTTCCTAGCTGCTACCTGTGGGCCAGCCGTGAGACGGTTCACTCTTGGTGGTTTCGAGCCATTGCTTGTATGCCGACAGCGACTCGATTCACTCTTGGCGGTTCCCAGCAGCTAGTTGTACGCCGATAGTGACTCGGTTCACTCTTGACGGTTCCCAACCACTGCTTGTACACTAGCAGTGACTCGGTGCACTCTTGGTGGTTCTTAGCTGCTGCCAGTACACCGGCAGCGACTCTGTTCACTCTTGGCGGTTCCCAGCAGCTTCCTGTACGCCGACAATGACTCAATTCACTCTAGGCAGTTCCCAGCAGCTGCCTGTACACCGGCACCTACTCGATTCTCTCTTGGTGGTTCCCAACTGCTGCTTGTATGTCGGCAGTGACTTGGTTCACTCTTGGCAGTTCCCAACCGCAACCTGTACACCGGTAGTGACTCAGATCACTCTCGGTGGTTCCCAGCCGCTGCTAGTACACCGGCAGCAACTCGGTTCACTCTAGGCGATTTCCAGCAACTGCCTGTACACCGACTGCAACTCGGTTCTCTCTTGGCGGTTCCGAACCGTTGTCTATACGCCAGCAGTGACTCTGTTCACACTTAGCGGTTCCCATCCACTGCCCGTACACTGGCAATGACTCGGTTCACTCTTGGAGGTTCCCAACCACTACTAGTACGTCGACTGTAACTCGGTTCACACTTTGCGGTTCCTAGTCACTACCTGTACATCGACAGCAACTCGGATCTCTCTTGGCAGTTCCCAGTTGATGCATGTACTCCAGCAGTGACTCGGATCACTCTTGGCGGTTCCTAACCACTGCCAGTACCCCAGCAGCAACTCGGTTCACTATTTGCGGTTCCCAACCGCTGCCCGTACACCGACAGCGACTCAAATCACACTTAGTTGTTCCCAGCCGCTGCCGGTACGTCGACGGTGACTCGGCTAACTCTTTGTGGTTCCTAGCTTCTGCTAATGCACCGACCGTGACTCAGTTTACTCTTGGCGGTTTCCAGCTGCTGCCTGTACGCCGACAACGACTCGGTACACTCTTGGCGGTTCCAAGCCGCTGCCTATACATCGGCGATGAGTCGGTTCACTCTTGGCGATTCCCTGCCGCTGCCAGTACTTTGGCAGCGACTCGGCTCTCACTTTGTGGTTCCTAGATGTTGCTTGGGCGCTGGCTGTGACTCGGTTCACTCTTGGTTGTTCCCAGCGATCGCCTGTACACCAACAGCGACATGGTTCACTCTTGGTCATTCCTAGCCACTGGTTGTACACCGACAGCGACTCAGTTCACTCCTGGCAGTTCGCAGCCGCTGCCTGTACATTAGTAGTGGCTCAGTTCACTCTTGGTGGTTCCCAATCGCTACATGTCCGTCGACAGCGACTCGGCTCCCAACTGCAGCTTGTACGTCGGCAGCGACTTGGTTCACTCATGGTGGTTCCCAATCGCAACCTGTACACCAACAGCGACTCGGCTCCCAACCGCTACTTGTACGTTGGCAGCGACTTGGTTCACTCATGGTGGTTCCCAGTCGCAACCTGTACACCAACAGTGAATCAGATCACTCTTGGCGGTTCCGAGCCACAGCTAGTACACCGGTAGCAACTCCGTTCACTCTTCGTGGTTCCCAGCATCTGCATGTATGCCAACAGTGACTCAATTCACTCTTGGAGGTTTTTAGTCGCTGCCTGTACACCAGCAGCTACTCGGTTCTCTCTTGGCGGTTCGCAGCCGCTGCCTGTAAGTCAGCAGCGACTCGACTCACTCTTTACGGTTCCTAGCTGCTACTTGTGCGCCAGCCGTGAGTCGGTTCACTATTGGCGGTTCTGAGCAACTAGTTGTACACCAGTAGTGACTCAGTTCACTCTTGATGGTTCGCAGCCACTGCTTGTAGACCATCAGCGACTAGGTGCAATCTTGGCAGTTCCCAGCTACTGCTTGTACACTGACAGCGACTCTGTTCGCTCCTGGAGGTTCCCAACCGTTGCATGTACGCGGCAGCGACTCGGTTCACTCTAGGCGGTTCCTAGCAGCTTCCTGTAGACCGACAGCTACTCGGTTCTCTCATGGCGGTTCCCAGCCACTGTCTATACGATGGTAGTGACTCTGTTCACTCTTAGTGGTTCCCAGCTGCTGCCCGTACACTGGCAGTGACTCGGTTCACTCTTGGAGGTTCCCAATCGCTACTTGTACGTCGGCTGCGACCTGGTTCACTCTTGGCGGTTCCCAACAGCTAGTTGTACGTCGGTAGTGACTCGGTTCACTCATGAGAGTTCCCAGCTACTGCTTGTACACCGGCAGTGACTCGGTGCACTCTTGGTGGTTCCCAACTGCTGCCAATACACCGGCAACAACTCTATTCGCTCTTGGCGGTTCCCAGCCGCTGCCTGTATGCCGGCAACGACTCGGTTCACTCTAGGCAGTTCCCAGCAGCTACCTGTACAACTACACCTACTCGATTCTCTCTTGGCAGTTCCAACCTGCTGCTTGTACGAAGGCAGCGACTTGGTTCACTCTTGGTAGTTCCCAGCCGCAACCTGTACACCGGCAGTGACTTAGATCACTCTTGGCGGTTCCCAACCGCTGCTAATACACCGCAGCAACTCGGTTCACTCAGGCGATTTCCAACAGCTGCCTGTACACTGGTAGCTACTCTGTTCTCTCTTGACAGTTCCGAGCCGTTGTCTATACGCCAGCAGTGACTCTATTCACACTTAGAGGTTCCCAGCCACTACCCGTACACTGGCAATGACTCGGTTCACTCTTGGAGGTTCCCAACCGCTTCTAGTACGTCGACTGTGACTCGGTTCACACTTTGCGGTTCCGAGTCACTGCATGTACACAGACAGCAACTCAAATCACTCTTGGCAGTTCCCAGTCGATGCCTGTGCTTCGGCAGCGACTCGGATCACTCTTGGCGGTTCCCAACCGCTGTCAGTACCCTAGCAGCAACTCGGTTCACTATTGGCGGTTCCCAACCACTGCCCGTACATCGACAGCGACTTAGATCGCTCTTGGTTGTTCCCAGCCGCTGCCTATACGTCGACGGCGACTCGACTAACTCTTTGCGGTTCCTAGCTTCTACTAATGCACCGGCCATGACTCGGTTCACTCTTAGCGGTTTCCAGCTGCTGCCTGTACACCGACAGGGACTCGATACACTCTTGGTGGTTCCCAGCCGCTGCCTGTACATCAGCTGCAAGTCGATTCACTCTTGGCGATTCCCTACCACTGCCAGTACTTCGGCAACGAATCAGCTCTCATTTTGCGGTTCCTAGCTTTTGCTTGGGTGCCGGTTGTGACTCGGTTCACTCTTGGTGGTTCCCAGCCACCGCCTGTACACCGACAGCGACTTGGTTCACTCTTGGCCATTCCTAGCCACTGGTTGTACATCGACAGCGACTCGGTTCACTCCTGGCGGTTCGTAGCGGCTGCCTGTACACCGACAGCGGCTCGGTTCACTCTTGGTGGTTCCCAATCGCTGCATGTTCGTCAACAGTGACTCGATTCCCAACCGCTGCTTGTACGCCAACAGTGACTTGGTTCACTCATGGTGGTTCCCAGTCGCAACCTGTACACCAGTAGTGACTCAGATCACTCTTAGCGGTTCCGAGCCGCTGCTAGTACACCGACAGCAACTTCGTTCACTCTTGGCGGTTCCCAGCAGCTGCCTGTATGCCAACAGTAACTCAATTCACTCTTGGCGATTCTCAGCCGCTGCCTGTACATCGGCAGTTACTCGGTTCTCTCTTGGCGGTTCGCAGCCGCTACCTGTAAGTCAGCAGCGACTCGACTCACTCATTGCGGATCCTAGCCGCTGCTTGTGTGCCAGCCGTGAGTTGGTTCACTATTGGCGGTACTGAGCCGCTACTTGTATGCCGACAGTGACTCGGTTCACTCGTGGCGGTTCCCAGCAGCTAGCTGTATGCTGGTAGTGACTCGGTTCACTCTTGACGATTCTCATGCACTGCTTGTACACCGTCAGTGACTCAGTGCACTCTTGGCAGTTCCCAGCTACTACTTGTACACCGGCAGTGACTCTGTTCGCTCCTGGCGGTTCCCAGCTGCTACCTGTACGCGACAGCGACTCGGTTCACTCTAGGTGGCTCCCAGCAGTTGCCTGTAGACCGACAGCTACTTTGTTCTCTCATGGCGGTTCCCAGCCACTGTCTATACGACGGTAGTGACTCTGTTCACTCTTAGCAGTTCCCAGCTGCTGCCCGTACACTGGCAGCGACTTAGTTCACTCTTGGAGGTTCCCAACGGCTACTTGTACGTCGGCTACGACTCGGTTCACTCTTGGCGGTTCCCAGTAGCTAGTTGTACGCCGGCAATGACTCGGTTCACTCTTGACGGTTCCCAGCCATTGCTTGTACACCGGCAGTGACTCGGTGCACTCTTGGTGGTTCCCAGCTGCTGCCAGTACACCGATAGTGACTACGTTCGCTCTTGGCGGTTCCCAGCCACTGCCTGTACGTCAGCAACGACTTGGTTCACTCTAAGCGGTTCCCAGCAGCTGTCGGTACACCTACACCTACTCGATTCTCTCTTGGCGGTTCCCAACTGCTGCTTGTACGCCGGCAGCGACTTGGTTCACTCTTGGCAGTTCCCAACCGCAACATGTACACCAGCAGTGACTCAGATCACTCTCGGCGGTTCCCAGCCACTGCTAGTACACCGACATCAACTCGGTGCACTCTAGGCGGTTTCCAGCAGCTGCCTGTACACCAGCAGCTACTCAGTTCTCCCTTGGCGGTTCCCAGCCGTTGTCTATATGCTGGCAGTGACTCTGTTCACACTTAGCGATTCCCAGCCGCTGCCCGTACACTAGCAACGACTCGGTTCACTCTTGGAGGTTCCAAACCGCTGCTAGTACGTCGACTGCGACTCGGTTCACACTTTGCGGTTCCTAGTCACTACTTGTATACCGACAGCAACTCGGGTCACTTGTGGCAATTCCCAGCCGAGGCCTATACTCCGGCAGTGACTCAGATCACTCTTGGCGGTTCCCAACCGCCGCTAGTACCCCGGCAGCAACTTGGTTCACTATTGGCGGTTCCCAACCACTGCCCATACATCGACAGCGACTCAGATCACTCTTTACTGTTCACAACTGCTGTCTGTACGTCGACGGTGACTCGACTAACTCTTTGTGGTTCCTAGCTTCTGCTAATGCATTGGCCGTGACTCGATTCACTCTTGGCAGTTTCCAGCTACTGCCTGTACGCCGACAGTGACTCGGTACACTCTTGGCGGTTCCAAGCCGTTGCCTGTACATCGGTTGTGAGTCGGTTCACTCTTGGTGGTTCCCAGCCACCGCCTGTACACCGACAGTGACTTGGTTCACTCTTGGCCATTCCTAGCCACTGGTTGTACATCGACAACGACTCGGTTCACTCCTAGCGGTTCGCAGCCACTACCTGTACATCGACAGCGGCTCGATTCACTCTTGGTGGTTCCCAATCGCTGCATGTCCGTCGACAGCGACTCGGTTCCCAACCGCTGCTTGTACGCCAGCAGCGACTTGGTTCACTCATGGTGGTTCCTAGTCACAACCTGTACACCAGTAGCGACTCAGATCACTCTTGGCGATTCTGAGCTGCTACTAGTACACCGGCAGCAACTCCATTCACTCTTGGCGGTTCCCAGCAGCTGCCTGTATGCCAGCAGTGACTCAATTCACTCTTGGCGGTTCTCAGTAGCTGCTTGTACACCGGCAGCTACTCGTTTCTCTCTTGGCAGTTCGCAGCCGCTGCCTGTA
>JAMKQA010034861.1:0-12667 GCA_024699735.1 Posidonia australis | reverse complement strand
GTGGCAACACCATGGTACAGAGGAGGCTACCTGGGAACGTGAGATGGACATCCAGAGACAGTACCCCTACTTGTTTTGTTAGAGCTGAATTTCGAGGAAGAAATTCTTTTAAGGGGGTAGGATGTGACATTTGGGCATGATTGTCCATTTTTATTATAAACCATGTAATTATTTGCGATATTGTGTATAATGGTTTATTAATGGATAATCTATTGTTTCTTCGTTGTCTGAGATTGTGGTTGGCTTTCTGTGCATCTGCCTGTGATTTAGGATCCATGTGGAGTCTGGTTTGAGGATGCACAGTTGCCTCGGTTTGCGTGCCGTTCTTTCCTCTTTTCTTTTCTTCCTCTTTCTTCTTTTCTCTCACGAGCCACGCCCTTCCACCCATTCCTCGTCTTCTTCTTTCTCTTCTTCCACCCGTGCCACCAGCGACGGAGGCCCATGCCTCCCTATCTCATCCGACGGGATGGGTGATCGGCGCCAAGTGAGCGATGGAGGAAATAGGAGAGGGAGGCGGCAGTGGGCAGAGGAAGAGTGCGGCGATAAAGGAAAGGAAGAGAAGAAAGGGCGTTGAGGCGAGCGAGCTGGGAGGAGGTGGTGAGCCGCCCGTGCGTTCCGCCGGTCGAGGATGCTCCGCTAGGCCGCGAGGAGGTTCATCGAGGTGTAGCGAAGGTCGCCGGGGGCTGTGCCAGATACGCGACCCCTTCCTTTCCCTCCGGTGCTGTTTTGTTAACAGTAGGATTAATTGCCTGAAATTGTGATAAATGCATGGAATATTATAGAAAAATAGTAGGAATGATGGAATTGTGTTGTATTGCATGAGAATGTAGAGATCATGCGGTTAGGATTCATGTTTGTGGGGAAAATGTGATTTTGGGGTTGATGGCTACTGTAACCGTTCTTGTGGCCCATCCACTTTTGATTTTCGTATGAATTTTGTGGTTGATGAAATCATGAATGGTTTGAGGGGTTCTGAAGTAGACTTGAGGGTCTACACCCCAAGTTTTTATAAAAATTTATGATGTATGTTTGGGGGGTCCGATCGGGACTCCCACTTGGGGCGATTTTTCGCTGCCTGAGCTGGGGTGTGCCCTGTCTGCGAAGAATTCGGTATACCAAAAAAATTCGGTATGCCGAAATCCTAGTAGATTAGGCAAGGACCCAGGTTTTGGTAGACCAAAATCTTCCGGTCGACCGAAACCGGGGGTTTCGGCCTACCAGAAAAATTCAGTATACCGAAACAGGAAAATTCGGTATGCTGTTTTTGCCCTGACTTTTAAATGTTTAAATGTGATTTTTATTGAATGTTAAGTGGTTGTTATGGTATGGTGGGTTTATGTGAATGGTGGGTTTATGTGAATGGTGGTTGCCCCATGTAACAACATGTAGGCATGTGGAACCCCAAACAAATGAATTTGGGTGTGGTTTTGGGTTCAGACCCTATGAATTAATGAAAAGATGGTTTTGTGTGGTTTTTGGGCATGAGACCCAATTTATGGTTTTGTTGGATTGAGTTGGGACCCCAGAGGAGGGTCATGTGTTGCAAGGAAACAGAGTCCTGCAACGAAAAGAATGAAATGGAAAATGGGTTTTGAAATTTGGAAAGAGTTTTGGTCACTGTCGGTGTAGGCTGAGACTGGGCCTTTGAGCCTAGTTGTTTAGGACACCGAGCTCGTAGCAGTGTAGGCTGAGCCTGGGCCTTTGAGCCTAGTTGTTCGGGTCATTGTCGGTGTAGGCTGAGCCTAGGTAGTTGTACGTAGTTGTTCGGGTCACTGAGCTCGAAGCGGTGTAGGCTGAGCCTAGTTGTTCGGGTCACCGACGGTGTAGGCTGAGCCTAGGTCATTGGACCTAGTTGTTCAGGTCACCGACTGGGGCGTCAGACAGTGACATATCCCCATGCACTTGTGAAATGAAATTGAGGCTGGTTGGTCGGGGCGGTGACATCCTGCATGGGGAATCTCATCGCGGCAGTGCAGGAAGGTTGGGGAAGGATGTCCTCACCTACTGCTTGTGAGCCTGGTTACCCCTGATCATGGTAACAACAGTAATGAAAGTGGAAATGAATAAAGAAAGAGAAATGTGTTTCTAGTCAGGATTGGACTTGTGAACTGGTCATAAAATCCTGAAAAGAAATGATGATGTTTTAACTAATTGCCAGCCAATGTTTATGATTTGGTTTTGAGCCCAATGGGGCATTGTGTTTTGGGCTGGATCTGGTGAATGTGTATTTGGAAGTGTGTTTTGGGAAGAAATCCCCAATATTGAAAATGGAATTGTTTTGGAAAAGAAAAATGAATTCGAAAGGGTTTTTGAAAGGAATTTTTTGTAAGGAAAAAGAATTTGGTTTTGGGATTGAATCCCCAAGTGATTGTTTAATAAAAGAAAGGATGATTTTCAAAGGAGAAAACCTAGCTTTTGCAAAATGATAAGAAACAAGTTTCTTTTGGTTTTGTCGAGTTTTGTTTGTGGTTGTGTGTTTTGGGGCGCATACTAGGTGACTTAGATGTCACTCACGCGTGCTTTTTGGATTTCAGGGGAAGACCGCGTGTAGCCGGGTTCCGGTGCAAGAGTTGGAGCTTCAAGCCGCACATCGTGATCCTAAAGGTGAGCCTTAGTTACAGTTCTATTTGTTTTGTAATTTTGTGTAATTATGCTTGTGATACTGTGATTTGGTAGTGTGCCCGGGATCGGGGCGTTACACCTGATGAATAGGGTGTTCTAGCCCTATTTGGACCAGTTTGTGGTTATTTTTGTGGATGATGTTTTGGTGTATTCTCCGGATGTTCAGACCCATTGGAGGCACTTGAGGATTGTACTGGAGACGTTGAGGCAGCATCAACTTTATGCCATGTTCTCCAAGTGCGAGTTTTGGCTGGAAGAGGTGTCTTTCCTTGGTCATATTATTTCAAAAGAAGGCATCATGGTAGATCCAGCCAAAGTGGATGCTGTGAGCAGCTGGGCCAGACCGAAGATAATGACTGAGATTAGAAGTTTTCTTGGCCTGGCAGGATATTATAGGAGATTCATTCATGATTTCTCCAAGATTGTTGCACCATTGTCCAGATTGACCAGGAAGGAACTGTACCTTTCCTTGGATTGGCAGTGTGAGGAGAGCTTCAATGAGTTGATGGCTCGTCTGGTATCGGCCACAGTTTTGACTTTCCCATCTAAGAGTGGTGGTTTTACAGTCTATAGTTATGCCTGTGGGACTGGTTTGGGGTGTGTGCTAATGCAGCATGGTAGGGTGGTGGCGTATGCCTCGTGCTAGTTGAAAGATCATGAGAAGAATTATCCCACCCATAATTTAGAGATGGCAGCTGTTGTGTTCGCCTTGAAGATTTGGAGGCATTATCTATATGGTGAACAATTTGAGGTGTTCACTGATCGCAAGAGTCTGAAGTACATCTTTACTCAGAAGGATTTGAACCTGAGCTAGAGGCACTTGGTGGAGTATATTAAGGATTATGATTTCAGTTTGTCCTACCACACAGGGAAGGATAGTGTGGTTGCTGATGCTCTGAGCAGACGCACTCATGTGATGGCTAGTCTGATGATCCATGAATGGAAATTATTGGTGGGACTAGTGGAATGCAGGCCTCGGAGGCAGTCTCAGGGACCCGCCAGGGTAGTGCTGGCTACCTTGTCTGTTCGCCCGAGGATGATCGAGGTGATTGTCACAGCTCAGCAATATGATTCTTTTGTGTCTGATATCTGGAGGAAGATGGAAGCTGGTAATGCCCCTCATTTTTCAGTAGGGGTAAATAGTGGGTTGATGTATGACTTGAGATTATATGTACCTCAGATAAAGGAAATCAAGAATAGTTTGTTTGATGAAGCCCACCGCTCTAGATACTATATTTATCCAGGTAGCACCAAGATGTATAAAGACCTGAAAAGGAACTTTTGGTGTGTCGATGGACTTTTTGACGGGTTTGCCACGAACCCGAAGAAAGAAGGATACTGTGTGGGTCATTGTGGATCGCCTTACAAAATCGGCACATTTCCTACCAATGAGGGTGAATCTTCCTTTGGCAAAACTGGCAGAGTTGTGTGTGGCAAAGATTGTGAGATTGCATGGTGTCCTAGTCTCTGTTGTGTCAGACAAAGACACAATGTTTACATCGAGATTCTAGGGAGCTCTGCAGGAGGCATTTGGCACAGTGTTGAATTTTAGCACTGCTTTCCACCCCTAGACGGATGGCAGACAAAGACGACCATCCAGATACTAGAGGACATGCTGAGGGCTTGCGTCTTGAACTTTAGTGGCAACTGGGAGGATTATTTACCTCTGATTGAGTTTGCATACAATAACAGTTATCACGCCAGTATTGGTATGGCACCATATGAGGCATTGTATGGCAGACCCTGCAGAACACCCATTTGCTGGAGTGAGGTGGGTGAGAGACAGTTAGTTGGGCCCGAGATCGTACAGTAGTACAAGGGAAAGGTGGATCTGATCAGGAAGAGGTTGTTGTCTGCCCAGAGTCGGCAGAAGAGCTATGCTGATAGGAGGCAGAGACATTTGGAATTCGAGGTAGGAGACTTCGTTTTCCTGAAGGTGTCACCAACCAAGGGTGTAATGCGGTTTGGTAGGAGAGGCAAGTTGAGCCCTAGATATATTGGACAAAATCAGATTACCAAGAGGGTTGGTGAGGTGTCTTATAGACTATATCTGCCTCCAGAGTTGGTGGGTGTACACAACACCTTCCATGTGTCGATGTCGAGGAAGTGTTTGGCCGACGCATCCCAGGTGATACCAGTGCAGCCAGAGGAGTTGCAAGAGGACTTGACTATGGTTAATAATGCAGTTCAGATACTGGGCAGGAAGGAGCAAGTCCTCAGAAATAGAGTGATTCCATTGGTGTTAGTTTAGTGGCAACACCATGGTACCGAGGAGGCTACCTGGGAACGCAAGATGGACATCCAAAGACAGTACCCCTACTTGTTTTGTTAGAGCTGAATTTCGAGGACGAAATTCTTTTAAGGGGGTAGGATATGACATCTGGGCCTGATTATCCATTTTTATTTCTAAACCATGTAATTAATTGTAATATTTCTTAAATGGTTTATTAACGTATAATCAGTTATTTCTTGATTGTGTAAGCTTGTGGTTGGTTGTTTGTGCGCTTTTTTGTGATCTGGGACCAATGTGGAGTCCGGCTTGAGGTGCACAGTCGTCTCGATTTGCGTGCCTATCTTTTCTTCCTTTATTTTCCTTCTTTTTCTCCTTTCTTTTCATCCCCTCACGAGCCCGCAATATTTTTCCCCGTCTTCTTCCTTCCCTTCCCCGACCCGTGCCACCAGCGACACCGGTCCGTGCCTTACTGTCTCCTCCGATGCGATGGGTGGCCAATGCGACGCAGGAGGAGAAGAGGATAAACGGAGGCCGTGGCATGCGAAGAGAGGAAGGGGGTGACTGAGAGTGGAGGAGAGGAAGAGGAGAGGCGCGTAACCGACGAGGTGGGGTGAGCCGCTAGTGGGTTCTGTCAGCCAAGGAGGTTTGTTGGGGCACGACGAGGTTTGTTGGAGTGCGGGGTGTGTCGCCGGGCAGCTGAGCTAGGTACAGGACTCCTTTCCCTTCCTCCGTTTAGTTTTTATTAGGGATCGGTTAATTGCATGAAATTAAGAGAAATGCATGTTAAGTTGTAGGAAAATCATGAAATGAATGGGAATGTGATGTTTGGCATGAGAATGTAGAGATCATGCGGTTAGGATTGATGGTTGTGGGGAAAATGAGATTTAGGGTTGAAGGCTACAGTAGCCGTTCTTGAGCCCCTTCCCTTTGTGATTTTCGTTTAAACTGTGTGGTTGATGGAATCATGAATGGTTTGACGGGTTTTAAAGTAGACTTGAGGGTCTGCACCCCATGATTTTATGGAAATTGTTGATGAATGTTTAGGGTGTCCGATAGGGGCTCCCACATTGGGCGAATTCTACCGCTACAGAAAGGGGTGTGCCCTATTTGCGAGGAATTCGGTATACTGAATTTATTCGGTATGCCGAAACTCTAGCAGATTAAGCCAGAACCCAGGGTTCGGTAAACCGAAATTTCACGGTCGACCGAAATAATGGGTTTCGGCATACTAAAAATATTCGGTATACCGAAACAGGGAATTTCAGAATACCGAATTGAAAATTAGGTATGTCGTTTTTGCCCTGAACTTGGGATGTTAAAATGTGAATTTTAATGAATGTTAAATGGTTTTAATGGTATAGTGGGTTTATATGAATGATGTTTCCCTATGTAATGACATGGAGGCATGTGGAACCCCAAACAAATGGATTTTGGTGTGGTTTTGGGTTTTAGACCCTATTAATGAATGAAAAAGATGGTTTTATGTGGTTTTGGGCATGAGACCCAATTTATGACTTTAAGTTGGGATCCCAGTGGAGGGTCAAGTGTTGCAAGGAAATAGAGTCCTACAATGAGAAGAATGGAATGTAATGGAAAATGGTATTGAAATGGAACACTAATAATGTGGTTGCCGAGATGGATCTGGTCAATAAAGTCTGCCACAATAATCATAATCATCACAATTTTGCTTGGATGAATTTTTTGTCTTCATATTGATCTATTCTACAGGATTTTGCCAAGGGCTTTTAGCCAGGGACATTTCAGATACTCTTTTGTCGAAGTGCATATATCGTAAGGACACCGTTTAGTGCACGAACTACATGGACTTCGCAAGGACACCAGTTAGAATCAGCAGTGTGACAACAATTCCTTCACAATAGTTTAGGTGTGGTAAACATTATTTGGGGAATGCCTGAGGCCAACACAGCCAAGTACATGTTTGCAGCCAGAGCACGATGACACAATAAGTAGCAGAACATAGAATAGCTAGCCTAAGATAGACTACGATTTATCACATTACTTCTTGCCATCAGAGTATAGCTTAGGATAGTGGACGAATATATGTGCCTCTAGTCTGTAAACAATTGTGTCATTGGCCTCAGCCAGAATCGTACTTCACCATTTCAGTGATTCAAAGTGCACCCACAATCACAGTCTAATCCTCAAGCCTTTACATCTTTGAGTGGTGCCCAACACTTCCCGTGGTAGCCTGACTTGATGCCAGGGGCATCTGTTTCGCCGTGGTATCTTCTGACTTGCCTTTTGTTTTCATAGAGCATCATTCGCTTTTTATGCTAGGGTATTTAACTGCTTTCTAGCAGGGCTCACACAATCTGCTACTTGGTTCATCAAGGGCAAGTCAGTTGTTCCCTGATCAGGACTAGCACATCAAAAGATCTGCAGGAACTAAAGCATGACTGTGGTCTCCACGCAGCAATCCAAAATCTTGTAAATACAATCAGGAGAATTCCATCCGGTAGCATGACCAAATACAGAGCTATCAAAACACCATGGTTGAGCAAGAACACACCCTAGACATACCAGTTAGAGGCAGGCTACAATCCCAATCAAAGGCCTTTATCAAGCTGCCATGATTCTTTTTGTCTTCCAAAGTACAATGCAGGATGGCAGTTGGGTATACATACTTCTAGTCACTTGATGAATGTATCACTTGCTTTGACTAGTGACAGTTTCAATCACTCCAGTGGTTCAAGGAACACTTGTAGTTACAGTTTGGCTTCCAAGACTCCATTCCCTCAAGTGAAGTCTAGCCAGTCTAATACTAGGGGCATGTCAACTACTCTTCGGTCAAATGTCACATATCATGTGCCTGACATGACACCAGCTACAGTGTAATTGAATCAAAGTCTGTGACCAGGGACATCTCAACTTCTCTTTGGTCAAGGGTCATGTATCATGTGCCTGACAGAACATTAACTAAACTAGTGCCTTCGATTAGGGGCATGTAAGCTGCTTTGTGGAAGGGAGGACTGTTTTGAGAATGCTTGGAGTGAATTATCTTCCAAATGATGGTCAGGTGCACATTCTTATAATGAAGTGACATTCATTAGAGCCAGGGCATCGTTGGCATGTCACTAACACTCAAAATTCGCGACGGCATTGGGCATAGACAACAAAACCTCAACTGTTTCAACTGATATTCCCCACAGTGGCGACGATCCAGGGTGCACTGGTACTTAAATAAGATCCCCTTGGCAAATCCTTTTAACTAAACAATTGGTCAGAACCCATGCATCCTTGTCTCCCAGATCCGCATCCGAAAGGACGGAGTTCCAAAAGCTTTCCCCTTGACTTCACTCTGAGATGGATGATATCCTTTCCATTTGGTCGGTAAGACCGAAACTTGCCAATTTCCCTTCATGGTTGGCAAGTCTGAAACATGCGATTGTCCTTTTGGTCGGTAAGTCTGAAGCTCACCATTTTCCCTTCTTGGTCGGTAAGTCTGAAACTTACCATTCTCCCCTTTGGTCAGTAAGTCCGAAACTTATCATTCTACCCTTTGCTCGGTAAGTCTGAAACTTATCATTCCCCCTTGCTCGGTAAGTCCGAAACTTGCCATTCTCCCTTTGGTCGGTAAGTCTGAAGCTTAACATTCTCTCTTCGGTCGGTAAGTTTGAAACTTACCATTCTCCTCATTGGTCGGTAATTCCGAAACATACCAGTCTCCCCTTGGTCGGTAAGTCCGAAACATACCATTCTCCCATTGGTTGGTAAGTCTGAAACTTTCCATTCTCCCTATGGTTTGTAAGTCCGAAACTTGCCATTCTCCCTTTGGTCGGAAAGTCAGAAACTTACCCTTCTCCCCTTTGTTCGGTAAGTCCAAAACTTATCATTCTCCCTTTGGTCGGTAAGTCAGAAACTTACCATTCTCCCTTTCGTCGGTAAGTCCGAAACTTACCATTCTTTCCTTTGGTCGGTAAGTCTAAAACTTACCATTCTCCCTTTGGTCGGTATGTTCGAAACTTATCATTCTCCCCTTCGTCGGTAAGTCCGAAACTTACCATTCTCCCTTGGTCGGTAAGTCTGAAACTTACCATTCTCCCTTTGGTCTGTAAGTCCAAAACTTACCATTCTCTCTTTGGTCGGTAAGTCCGAAACTTACCATTTTCTTTTCTTGGTCGGTAAGTCCGAAACTTATCACATTCCTTCTGGTAGGATGGTCCAAAACATACGATGCCCCATTCAATTCTAGCTCAGAGATTTTGGTATAAATGTTGCCCCCCATTGGTCGTACTCCAGATGGATTACACCAACCTCCTGTTGTAGACTGGTACCCTGGACTGTCCGATGGGCACCTTTCAAGGTGTCTATCCTATTGGTCAGCAAGTTCGGTATCCTGTCGTGTCGCCTTTCTCTTAGGCTGGTATCTCGAACTATGTGGGCAATACTTATGGTGCCCGATGGATGCCCTACTTGCCTTGTTCCATCCCTCCTTTTGGGCTGGTAGCGCGAACTACCCGGATGACCTATCACTTTTCGGTTGGCAAGCACCGTGAGTCTTGTCCGGTGCTTTTCTCGACAAGTGCGATTACCATTCATGTCCTTTAGGAGATGATTGGTAGTCAACCTGTCATCCTACACTACATGCATCATTTAGTAGTACATCATAATCTACTTGTGGCATTCATCACTATTCATTAGTAGCCACAATCTCCTCAGCATTAACGCTAGTGTATGGTGTTGACTTTTGTCTTTAGTGTTAGTTTCGATGCTTTCTTGCTTTGTTTGTGCAATCTGGGTGGTAGGACAAGAGTTCCAATGCATTCACCAACTAAGTAGCTGGTTGCCAGTAGCTAACTCTTTCTTGTAGCTTCGGGTAGGGTGTTTTCGTCAACTCTGAGCAATGGTCTCCTCCTCCTGTTACTTTTTCCTTGCAAGAGGGGGGCGGGGTGTCTTTGTCAACCCTGAGTATCGGTCTCTGTTCCATTCGTCCTCCAACCTCGCTTAGGGAGGGGCATCTGTAGACACCACATATGATTGCAATTAGACCTTAAACCCTAAAACTAACCTAAATCAAATTCAAAATCTTAAACCTAATTCAAAACATAATCCAAAACCCTAGAATTAATCCAAAACCCTAGAATTGATTCAAAACCCTAAAATTAATTCAAAACATAATCCAAAACTATAGAATTAATCCGAAAGCCTATGTGACCATGTCGGTGGAACCTTGCACGGCTCTCCTAGGTGAATGGAAGCACAGAAGGAGTCTCGATACAGCCATGACAAAGATGGTGAATACAAAGAAGAAGACTAGGCTTGGAAACACCATGGAAAGATAAGAAAATGATAAGGAAAGGAGTCGCCACCTAGTCTTTTAGTGGAAAGACAAGGAAAACCAAACACCAGGGAAACACCAAAAGTATTCAAGGCAATGAAAACATATGCATGTTTCGCGCCTAATGGATGCAACACTTGGCCATTGTAGGCCGGAGAAAGGGTAAGGAATCTTGTTACGCATGGGGAAGGGGTTAGGCACCCCCAGGCGCTTGAGGAACTCAGTCTTGCTAGGTTTCCTGCTTGTTAATGGCCTGTTGCATGTATGCTTATCTACTTTGAATGCACATGCTTAAGATGACCAAGAAAACATGCCAAATCTAAGAGAGGAAATGAATAAAAATGGAAAAATGATAATCTGAGGGACAATGTTGTCATTGCTAATGCCACTTTACTATACGCCCATGGACGATATGGAAAATCGAGAAAATAAAAAATACTCAGAAAGCTTCACGCAAATCTGCGGAAACTCGAAGAAATCTCAGAAAATAAAATTGGACAAAATAATCATAATTCGGGTGCATGTTGGCATTGTCGAGCCGATTAATGTACACCCTCGGGAGATGGAAATCCAATTTAAATAGGAATCACGAAAGTCAGAAAAAATCTGAGAAACAATGTGAAAATTGAGTTTGAAACGAGTCAAAAATGTGTGCATGACGTAAGAAAGATGGCATGAAAAAATATGCATGATAAAAGGAACAAAATGTACAAAAAAACTTGTGTAAGTAAAAAGTGTAAATTCTAAGGGCTTTTGTGCAAAATTCCCAAATTCTGAATGAAGGCTGAAATTCTGTGGCCAAATCACCATAAATACATAAGAAAACACATTCTATGTAATTTTGAAGAAATTAGGGATCAAATGTGCAAAACTGTGCATGTTTGGTCAAATTTAAGATTCTTAGGGTTCAATATGCAATTTTGCCAGTAAAACATGTGCTCAAAACAATTCTCAAGTAATTTAGGGTTAAATGTGCAAGAAAATGGTCTTAAGTTTGAAAACTTAAAGTTTCAAGGACTGATGTGCAATATCTCCCTAGAAAATTTGCTTTCAATGTGAACGTAATGAAGTTTAGGGTTTAAGATGCAATTTTTGAACACAATTGAGTAAATATTTGAATATCTAGAGTTTAATTTGCAATTTTGACAGAAAAACATGCATTCATGACTATTTTAACAAAGCTTAGTATTTTTTATGCAAAAAACTGGCCTTAAAATGTAAGAAATGTAAATCAGTGGGTTTTGTGTTAAATGTCAATGTCTTGGAAAACATTAACAAAAATGTACAAGGGTTACACCCCAATTTTACAAAACAAATCATTATAAAAATGATTTTAAATCTTATATAGGGGCTTAAGTGCAAAAACTAAGGACCTAAATATAACGACGACCGTATCTAATCGGCGACGGTCGCCGACGACCGTATCTCACTGGTGACGGTCACCGACAACCATATCTCACCGACGACGGTCACCGACGACTGTATCTCACCGATGACTATGACTAGAGTGTGATCCCAGGCTCTCCCTTGGCATGATCTAGCATCCAATCACCTAATAAGCAATAGGAGAGGAAGAGAAGAGGATTTGACGGTTTGGATGGAGCTCCAAGCCGGCTGGAAACCTCCCCTCATCTCCCTCGCCGTCGACGCAGTTCTGACGACGATGCTGTGGATGAAGGGGACCCTAGAGGCCAGGAATGGCGGCTCTGGTATTCCAGAAGCTTGGCAATGCAATGAGGAGTATTTCCCCTTGCTCAGTGGTGAGAATGGCATTGTTCCTCTCCTTCCGGATCTAGCTTGCCGTCGGTGTTGTCTTCTCTGATGAGCTCGACTACAGGGGCTATCTAGGGCCCGAAAAGGAGCTCTGGTTGTTCTGGAGCGTTAGGGTAGAACAAGGGATCGTTTCCCTAGGCATGGCGAGGTGCTGCGAAGGGCGGAGCTTCGGATTGCATCCTACAGCCAATTGTCTTCTCCTAGGACAGCGACGGAGCCTGATTCCGACGAGCGGCTCCTAGAGGCTTGCTGGAGGCTTGAAACGGCATCTAGAGGATCAGAGAAGTAGGGGAAGACTACTCCTAGAAGAATGGAACATACCAGGGCACGAATCGATCACTGGATTTGTGCCCCCATCCACGTCGCTGGAAAACACGTCTAGCGACCCCTGAAACTCTGATTCTGGCCAAGGAAACCCCCTGGCATTGCTGGAATCTGTTGGGTAAGAAAGAGGATGACCTAGGGGATCAATTATGAAGAAAATTGAGGTCAATGGAGGGCATACCTGAGTGGACAGTGGAGATTGTCATCAGTAGTCGTCAAAGGTCGTCGGAGATGGCTTGAAACTGGAGTTCTTCCCCTCCCCAAGCTTCCTCTCTGCTCCTGGACCTCTTTGGTTGCTTTGGTTGAGAGAAAATACCTTGGTGGCTCTCCTATCAAATTTTCCAATTTTTTTGTCTCCTTTTTCTTCCCTTTTTTCCTTGCAAATGGGGGGGGGGGTGTTTGTGGGGGGTTTTTTT
>JAMKQA010034860.1:0-11148 GCA_024699735.1 Posidonia australis | reverse complement strand
CATGAAATATTCATGCATATTCAGATGGATCAAAGCATATTGGTCTGTGCAAAACTAAAGATAAACAGAGTAAAGAGGCAAGCTCCTACCTATTTTCTAGTATGTTCCTTCTGAATATAAAGACCGAAGATGAGACCACGTTGCCTTGGGATAACCAGGATCACTATGGGACGGAAAGAGATGCTTTGGAGCTCGAGCAAACGCGGCTGGAAAAGGTGGCTAGCTGTTGAATGCATGGAACAGAACTCAGGATTTCTCTCTCAGAAAAAAGGTGCTCTCAAGGTGGCAAATGGTCCTCTATTTATAGGGATCCTCACATGGGGTAACTCATGAAAAACGAAGGGCCTCGCAGACGAAGAGGCTCGAATATTCCTTGGCACATTTGTTTGCTAGGTAACAGCCTTGGAAGAGGGAAAGTCAGCAGCCGCAGCCTACGAAGTGACTGGGCGCCAGCTAGGTGCGCCTATGATGTGCGCCTGGATGGTGCGCCTTGAAGGTGCGCCTTGTTGGTGTGCCTGAAAGGTGCGCCAACCCAGCTCACAGATTTTACTAATTGGGCTTTTAACTGGCTAATGGGTTTGGGGTTTAGTTGGTCACATCCCAAAGCAACATGCGGATACTCATCTCTAGGTCACCTCAAAATCGGGGTGTCTACAGAATCTATTTTCAACATGCCGAATCTAGGCCCAAATACTTTTGTAAAATATGATTTCTAAGGGTTTTCCAGATTGATTTGTATTGTCCTATTGAGGTGGTATGATGGGTTGTCAGTGGTGGTCTCTTAGGACACCAGATGTGCCGTTTTGTCGAGGTTTTAGAAGAGTTTTCAAAGATATGAAAATGGTTTGAAAATGATTTCAAAGAGATGAGTTGGCGGATTTGGATAATGGTTTTTCTAGTTTTCTATGTGTGGGCCGAAATAGTGTGGGACTGTGTCGTCGAGACCAGGGAATGTGACGACATTCTCGAGTGGTCAGGCGTGATTCCTTGGTCAGGGTCGGGGGTCGAGATACTTGAGGCGGAGGGGCGTCGGGTCTTGGAGGTATGAGACTCCTTGACTGTCATCTCGAGGCTAGGATTGTGGTCCGTGGGTTGAGGTGTCTTGTGGCATGACAGGGAGGTATGATACTCCTGCTGTCACTGTGAGCACTAAGATTCGGGTGTCATCAAGTGTGGAGGTATGACACTCCCTTCTGAGCACTGTGTATGGAGGACGCCGTGAGGAGGCATACCCTATGGTGACCAGTACGGGTGGAAACGTGACCCGTAGTTGGTAGCATCCTGAGAGACAAGACAGGCTTTTCAAGGAGGGGTTGGCTTTTTGAGGGTTCTCCAGAGAGGGAGAATCGTGGGACGGTGAACACTTCTGTACAGGGTGGCCATCACTGTGGTAGTGTAAAACTATGACCATGCCGGTGGAACCCTACACGGCTCTCCTTACGGTGCGTGGAAGCACACGAGGAGTCCCGATACGGTCACGGCGAAGATGGTGAATCCGGAGAAGAAGACTAAACTCCGAAACACCAAGGAAGGATAAGAAACGATAAGGAAAGGAGTCGCCACCTAGTCTTTTAATGGAAAGACGAGGAAAACCAAACACAAAGGAAAAAAGAAAATAAGATGATGAAAACATGTATGCTACATGCCTAATGGATGTCGTGCACAAACCAATGCGGGCCAGAGAAAGGGTAAGGATTCTTGTTACTCATGGGGAAGGGGTTAGGCACCCTTATGCGCCCGAGGAACTCGGTCTTTTTAGGTTTCCTACTTGCTAAATGGTCTATTGGGTGTGTGCTTGCCTATTCTGAATGCTCATGCTAAAGATAACTGGGAATGTCGGCATTGAGAATAAAAGGAAAAAAAAATAATCTGAGGGACAAATGTAGGCATTGAGAATGTCGTTTCACTGTATGCCCATAGGCGATGAGGAAAATTCTGAAAATCGAGAAACTCTCGAAAAACGTCACGCAAATCAGCAGAAACTCGAAGGAATCCTAGAAAATGAAATTGGGGAAAATAATCCACATTTGGGACAATATCGGCATTGTTAAGCCTGTTAATGTACGCTCTCGGGCGATGGAAAGCCAAATCAAATCAGAATCACGAAAGTCAGAAGAAATCCGGAAAACGATGGGAAAACCAAGCTTGAAATGAGTTAGAAATGCGTGCATGATGTAAGGAAGAAGGCACAAGAAAATATGCATGAAAAATTGTAACAAAATGTGCAAAATACATGTAAGACTAAAAATGTAAATTCTATGGGCTTTTGTGCAAAAATCCCAAATTTTGAATGTAAACTGAAATTCTAAGGCAAAATCATCAAAAATAAATAGAAAAACACATTTCATGTAATTTTGAAGAAATCTAGGGTTAAATGTGCAAATCTATGTATTTTTGGTCAAATTCAATATTCCTAGGGCTCAAAGTGCAATTCTACCATTAAAACATGCATTTAATGCAATTCTAAAGAAATTTAGGATCGAAAGTGCAAGAAAAAGAGCTTAAGTTTGGAAACATAAATTTCTAGGGACTGGCATGCAAATTTACTCTAGAAAACATGCATTTAGTGTGAAATCAATAAAATCAAAGGGATAAAATGCAATTCATGTCACATTTGAGCAAATATTTGAATTCTCAGGGTTTAATTTACAATTTAAATAGAGAAATATGCATTCAGGAGAATTTCAGTAAAGCTCAGGTTTTTTTATGCAAAAATGTTGAACTTTAATGTGTGAAAAGTACCTCAGAGGGTCTTATATCAAACTTTAAAGCATGAAAGGCATTAACAAGATTATTCAAGGGGCACATTGCATTATTTTCAAATCAAACTTTATTCAAACTATTTAAAAAACATTTCAAGGACCTAATTGTAAGAAGAAGGACTTATTTGTAAGAAAAGAAGGACCTAACTGTAAGAAACAAAAGTATCATAAGTTATTTAAAAGAAAACTTTTTTTTTTTAAGAAAAGGAATCGACAGCCGCCATCGATGAAACTCCGCCGTCGACGACCTCCTGGGATGCTCTTCCGGAGCATCCCAAAGCCTAATTGAGGATCAGACCTCACAGGGAGCAAGAAAAAGAGGAGAGGGAAAGATCCAATGCTCTGGATCGACGGTTCAACGGTTGGAGTGGGCCTCCCACCTCCCTTGACGTGAGGTTGCTCTGGTGAAGACGTTGGAGAAGAAGGAAGCTCCAGAGGGATGTGGCACGGCGCTCAGGGGTCTAGGAAGCTAGGCGGTGCGGTGAGTAACATTTCTCCTCTTCCAGAAGCAAGAATGGGACACTCCTCCCATCCTAGGACCTCGCTCGTCGTCGACGCGATCCAACTCCGACGAGCTCGACTGTGGTGGTGATCCAGTGCACGAGGCTTGGCTTCGATGGCTCTGGAGTGTTGACGGTGCGTTGTGGAATGTTTTTAGTGGCTTGGAGAGGCGTGACGGAGTTAGAGGCGCACGGTCTCAAAGCACTACTCACTGTCTTCCCTAGCGACGACGAGATATCGTGATTCTGGCCATCTTCTACTAGAGGCTCAGGGAGGCAACAAAATAGCACACCAGGGATTGGAGAAGCAAGAGGGAGGTCTGAGAAGGTGGTTTGAGCACCCTGGGGCAAGGATCATGCCCTGGACTCACACCCCCACCTAGGTCACCGGAGAATGACACTGGTGAGGCTTGGAAACTCGATTCAGACCAGAGGAGACCTCTGGCTTCGTTGGAATCGATCAGGGGAGGTAGAGGGAGACCTAGGAGAGCATTCTGGAAGGAAATGGAGGTGTGTGGAGGGCGTACCTGGTCTAGCAAACCGGAGATCTGCATGGCCTACCGTACAAAGCTTCGTACAGCGCCATCCTGATGCTTGAGTGATAACTATTGTTGTAGGCGAACTCAATCAACGACAAATGATCCTCCCAACTCCCTTGAAAGTCTAAGGCACATGCTCTAAGCATATCCTCCAACATCTGGATAGTCCTCTCTGTCTGACCATCCGACTGAGGATGAAATGCTGTACTATAGTTGAGCACAGTGCCAAAGGCCTCCAACAAAGTTCCCTAGAACCTTGAGGTGAAGCTCGTGTCTCTGTCCAACACGTTGGACACCGGAACACTATGCAGCCTCTCCACCTCAGACACATACAACTCTGTAGGTGGTGCATCAGAAGCTTCACCTGAATGGCCAAGAAGTGAGCAGACTTGGTTAGCCGATCCACGATGACCCACACGGTGTCGTTCTTCCTCTGAGTCCACAGCAAACCAGTCACAAAGTCCATCTAGATATGCTCCCACTTCCACACAAGAATATCCAATGGCTGCAAGGACCCTCCAGGTCTCTGGTGCTCTTCCTTGACCAGCAGGCAGGTAGTACACCTCGCCACATGGTTAGCGACATCTCTCTTCATGCCAGGCCACCAAAATTTCCGCTTCAAGTCTTGATAAATCTTCATACTCCCAAGGTGAATAGTGTACCTAGACCGATGTGCTTCATCCAACAATCTCTGCCTGGCCTCCTCATGCCAGGGCACATACAGACACATATCATACCTCAGCTCTCCTTATGCGCCAACAGAGAAATGAGGCTCTCCACCAACCTCCAGCTTCTCAAACACAGCCTGAGCAAACGGATCCAGCTGTTGACAAGTGACAACAAACTCTAACAACTTTGAGCGAACAGACAGGTTGGCCACCCAGGCACCAACCGTTCCCCAAGCTTGCCGTTTCGGCTTGCAGCTCCCCAAATCCTCCAACATGGTCCACTCCTTGACCATCAAGCTCGCCATCATGTGCGTGCACTGACTCAAAGCATCGACGCCCACGTTGGCCTTGCCGGGATGGTAGGACAGGCTAAAATCATAGTCCTTCAGATACTCCACCCAACAATGCTGCTGGGATAAATGCAGCTAGTGCATTGGTCAAGCTGAAGGGCATAACTGTGAACTCGTAATGCCCATACCGCGTTCGGAAAGCAGGTTTTTGAATGTCTGGGTCTCATATCCTCAATTGGCGATACCCTGACCTCATATCGATCTTCGAAAACACAGATGCAGACTGCAACTGGTCAAACAGGACATCAATGCGGGGCAAGGGATACTTGTTCTTTACCATGATCTGGTTCAGCATTCGATAGTCTATACACAGTCGAAGCGAACCATCCTTCTTATGGACGAACAAGACAGGCGCTCCCCATGGAGACACACTCATCTTGATAAATCCCTTGTCCAGCAACTCTTGCAACTGAGTCTTGAGCTCTAGCAATTCTGCTAGCGCCATGCGATAAGGAGCCTTCGACACAACACCAATACCAGGGATCAGATCGATCGAGAACTCTACTTCCCAATGAGGTGGCATACTAGGCAATTCGTCAGGGAAAACGTCGGGATATTCACACACCACAGATATGTTGTGAACACCTAACCTAGGAGAAGTGGAGGTAACTATACTAGCTAGATACCCCACGCAACCCTTGACCAAAGACTTATAAGCCTTCGTAGTTGAAATGACAAGCTTAGGCTCACCCTAACACCCACCTTGCACAAAGAAAGACCCATCCTTAGGAGACCCAAAATAAACTCTTCTCCGAGCACAATCGATCAAAGCGGACTGTTGCGCCAACCAATCCATATCGAGTATCACATCGTACTTTTGCATGTCTGTCACGATCAGGCTGGCGTCAAACTCTCTACCACTCAACGTCAAGTCGATAGACCGTAGATACCTCCATGCCAAACTGTGCTCCCCCAACGATGTCACCACGCTGAGATGGAAAGCCAATCTAGCTGGTCTCTCTCACAACTCCGCCGCAAATGTCTCAGATATAAAGGAGAAAGAACTCCCTGAGTCAAACAACACTTTGGTCATCCTGCCAGCCACAATAAAAGAACCTAATGGCCAAACAAAACAACACCACACAACTATACAATCAGGCAGATGTCCAGATTACACAAGGATTACAACTATTACAAAGGGTTACAGAATCAACTACTCGTCCTTACCCTCAACAATATCTCCTGAAGACCCAGCGCCTGGAGCTGCAATGGTGAAAACTCGTCCCCTAGTCGGCTGTTGCCGTGCACTTCCTGCCTTCTTAGGTGGTTCCAAATAAGATCTCTGAATATGTCCCGCCTTCCCACAATTATATCACACCACAGAGGTCGAAGGCTGCTGAGGATGAGGACAATATGCAGCGATATGGCCCACTTGACCACAGTTGAAGCACTGGTTCCCACCAGGAGCACTGGACCCTATCTGACTGAGGCCAGCTCTAATACTCCCAGCAAAGCTCTGCCGACCTGCAGAGGAAACACTGGACCTCGCCTTCTACTTCTTCTCAGGGCTACCTGAACTACTGGCACTTGGAGGACCAGAGAAAGAGAACCGGGAGGTCAAAGAAGATTTACCCTTTCCTTTGGGACGACTCTTCAGAAACTTCTGATGCTCCGCTTCAAAGCGATAATCCATCCCAACCATGTCCTCCACTGTCTAGCACCAACAACCCATCACCTTCACCTGTAGTCCTGGGTTCAAGCCGTCCTGAAACCTTTACACTTTCTCCTCCTCAGACTCATAGCCAGGAGCAAAATGTTCCAGCAGGGCAAACTCAGTCTCATACTCGAGCATCAACATCGTGCTCTACTCCAAACTCCGGAAATCTCGACGAAGTTGCTCCTTCACATGAGCAGGAAAATACTTGTCATAGAAGGCCACCTCGAAATCCTTCCATTGGATGCTAATAGTGACTAAGTCCGGGAACTTCAGCCGCCTCACAGACTTCCACCACCTATCTGCCTCACCATCCAACAGGTAGGTCGCCAACCGCACCCAATGCTCCTCCAGGCACGCCATGCTCTCCAGCATCTTCACCACCTTCTCTAGCCAGGCCTCGCTCTCCTCAGCACTGACCTTGCCCTGGAACGACGGCGGATGAAGCTTTGTGAACTGGCTCAGCCATGGGTCACCTGACGGCTCACTAGCACTACTCTTGCTGAACACGTGAGAGATCCCATGTGCCAAACTCCTCAGTTCCACATGAACCGCCTTCCATCCGTCTACGTCCTCTCGGGACTCGGTCTCCTTGACAGGTGCCTTGCCTATACGACCACGACGAGGCATCCTACTGGAGAAAGGCAAAGTACCTGCACCACAGACAAAACAATAATCAGAAAACCATAGCAAAAAATCAAGTGCAGACTCTACCATGCATGCAAACCTATGGAGTCTCTAGGCCGGACACCCTAGGTGTAGTGCAACCAAGTGAACCTGGAGCCCTAATACCAAACTGTGATGGCCCTCATTTTCCACAATATTTTAAAACAAATTAAATTACAGGAAAATTAAAGCCAAATAGAAAATATCTAACTACCAGGAACCTGTATGTGCGGCTAGGAGATTCTAGATTATATGCACTACGCTAAACCAACCGCATGTCTGCACCTGCAAACCAAAACCACAAGGAAAATGCATGAGTAACAAAAGTCACCCAGTATGCACCCCACGAAAACCGCAGAAAGCAAATCATAATTACTTTTTCTTTTAAAATTCATTTCACAAATCATTTTCTCAAAACTTCACAAACCAGGCCCGCACCGACCAAAACCACAGCCGGGGCTCTACTAGCCTAAAGCCACAAGCGAAGGTCCTCAATGGCCAAAACCACACACAGTGAGTCGGGAAGCTCGGCGCTAGGCAACCAAACTTTGGCTACAAGCAGCCCACCGAAGAGCAACCAACGACGTCTACACTGCCACAACGTGCCACCCTGTGCAGGAGTCACGTCGTCCCGTGATTCTCCCACCTAAAGAACCCTCACAAAGCCAACCACTCCTTGGGAAGGCTGTCCTGTCTCTTAGGACGCTACCAGCTACGGGGCACGTGTCCCACCCATACTAGCCACCACAGGGTATGCCTCCTCACAGCGTCCTCCACACACGGTGCTCAGGAGGAAGTGTCATACCTACACAGGCGATGACACCCGACCCTCAGTGCTCACAGTGACAGTAGGAGTATCATACCTCCCCGTCATACCACAAGACACCTCAACCCGCGGACCACAATCCTAGCTTTGAGGGGACAGTTAAGGAGTCTTATACCTACAAGACTCGACGCACCTCAGCCTTAGGTATCTCGGCCCCCAACCTTAACCAGGGTGTCGCGCCCGACCACCAGAGAATGTCGTCACATTCCCTATTCCGGATGACACGATCACACATTGTCTTGGCCCACACACAAAAAACCAGGAAAACATTTTCCAAAACAGGCCAACTATCTTTTTGAAATCATTTTCCAAAACTATTTTCATATCTTTGAAAACTCTTCCAAAACCTCGACAAAACGGCGCATCAGGGGTCCTAGGAGACTACCACAGACAACCCACAATCCCATCTTACAAGGACAATACAAACCAATCTGGAAAACCACTGCATTAAAATACAATTTCCAGAAATCCAGGAAAACCCAAAAATGCCTGGCCGACCTGCGCAAGTGGAGTGCACGTTTGGCCCACGCCCTAGGCAATTTCGTCTAAACGCCAACAGAGCCTGGACGAGGGCCAGAACCGCTGCCGAACCCGTGCATATGGCCCGCACAATCGGCCCGTGCCCCTAGTATTCTGTCAGAATTCAGACGTCCTAGAGTAGGGCACCCAAAAATCGCCTAGGGTGGGAGCTCTGATCGGACCCCCATACAAGCACCGAAAAACTCAAATAAAAGATATGTGGTAGACCCTCGCGTCTACTCCAAAACCCAACAAACAAAACTGAAATCCATTCACCATGCATCAAGATACAAAATCGCAAATGTATAAAGGTCAAAATGACCTAAAACACACCAACCGCCATAAATACCCATAAATTCCCAAAAATTCTAAAACTTTAAATTTAGCCTAGATTACATGCATCCTAGGCATTTCTACCATTTTACATGATTTCTACAAATTAAATTGGGAATACGTACCTGAAATTACCACCAACGATCTCCGACCGACTCTTGCGAAGTCCAACCACCCCACACGTCCATGGCTGCCCACGACCCCAAGGACGTCACTCGAGAGCCTCTTGCACTGCCATGATCACCATAGCCCTCTGTTTCTCTCCCTCCCTCTCTCTCTCTGTGTTGGTGTGCGAAACGGGGGAAACAGGGGAGACGAGTGGAAAGAGAAGGGGTGAGGAGGAAGGGAAGGGAAGGTGGGGAGGGGAAAGTACATGTGTCGAGGAAGAGGGGGGAAAAGAAGGAAGAAGGGGAAGACGGCGACAAGTGGCGGAGAAGTGCGGTGTGGCTTAAAAAGCCTGAGCACACAGTAGTTAGGAGCGTGCTCACCTGCACATCTCAGCCACGGGCACATCACACAAGCCCACCGACCACTCCACCCAACCACCAGCCACAACAACCTACCCACGAACGCAGGCTCCACACGAACCCACACCTGGCCCCACATGTACAGTGCCACAATGCATAGTGCCAACCACGTACAGCAACACAACACAGAAGCTAGCTCACGAGGCCCAAGCCTAAAAGCACAAATCCACACAACAAGCCTCGAAATAGTAACACCCGTCCAGGAATAAAATTCATAAAAATGTGAATGATTATAAAAATGAATTTTACAGGTGTTACATTTTAGGCTAAGGTAAAACTCATAGGGATCTTGTTACTGTTTTTTAGGTAATTCCTAACTCATCTCTAATGATTTACTTAATTATCTCTATGCCATAGTGACCTATAGTGTTAAGATGTCACTAATTATTTCAAAAACTACTAAAAATGAGTCCCTAAGGGTTTATATGTAATTTCTAAAAAATCTAAAGACTTAAAAGTAAATAAATCTAAAAATTGAAGGGCTAAAATGTAATTTTAGCAAAGTACAAGGGTCCAACAACAAATTTTCCAAAACTCAGGAACTAATCTGTAATTAAACAAAAAACTCTAGGAACTAAAATGCAAACTTTTACATAAGGCTTGGGACCTAAAAATAATTTATGTAAAATTTGAAGGCTAAAACGCAAAATGCCCAAAAGCTACAATGCATCTTCTTCCTCCAACCCCGCACGATCATTGTAGAAACTAAGTCAACGACAATTAAATTTTTGATATTAAAAATCTGTTTTTCACCTAAAAATTACGAATAATATATCAAATTGAAGATCTCAACGAGATCTACAATTTGAAATAAGAATCATCAAAATCCATCAAACAGCCGAGAGCATGTCGGAGACCCTCTATCCAGCCAATCCCGGAGGGTCCGATCCATGCCGCCATCGCACGTCGCCGCACCTCGCCGACGTGCCCGATCCCTGCACTAGCCGAGAGCACCTTGTCGGCGCACCTCCTACGCGCTGCTGCCGTAAGGAGTTGAGGGGGGTGAAAAATTATCAAACATGATCCGCTATCATTATTCATGCTACGATACATCTGCAACTTTAAACCAATATTTCTTCTAGTACAAGTACCCAAAAATTACAAATAATATACCAAATTGAAGATCTCGAGATGATCTTCCATTTGAATAAAAAATAATCAAAATTTCGTAACCATAGCTTAAGAAATCAAAGTTCAAAATCCATAAATACTATTCATACAACAATACATATGCGAGCTTTAAAACTAGATTTCTCTTACCACAAATACCCAAAAATCACAAAAAATATACCAAATCAAAGATTGAGATGATTTTGCATTTGGGATAAAAATTACAAGAATTTGTTATCCGTCAATCAAGAAACAAAAATGCAAAACTCACTTTTACTATTTATGGTTACTATTCATCCAAAAATAATCAACAAAAATCCATAAAAATCAAATCATAAACTCAACCTAAGCATGAAAAGAGGTATCTAGAGGTATGTACCATTCATTGTGACGATCTTTGACCACCACGACGATAGGAAATTTTCACGTCCTCCTCTCTCTCCTTCTTCTTCTTCTCTTTCCTCTCTCTCCCCCTCCCTTTCCAATCCTATATATATATCTATGTGTGTATGTATGTAGACACCCTAAATTTCTAATTTTGCAGGATGAGGATGTAGTGGCTGAGCTCTAACCCTATCAAGGCCCTTTTAATTCATGGAAACCCAATTGGGCCCATTGAGCCCTATTTGAGCCCACTTGGACACACAAGACCTATTTAGGCCCATTTAACCTTTTTAGGCCCCTTTAACCCAAT
>JAMKQA010034858.1:0-12162 GCA_024699735.1 Posidonia australis | reverse complement strand
TGCTAATGACCATTCAGAGGACTAACCTAGATGCCAGAGAACACTATCACACTAATCAACCAAGTCTAAAATATTCCTCTCACTCTCTCCCTATCCATACATGTTTATGGGTTCTCTTGAGTTGTTACAACCAGTGGTGGCTCTGGGGGTGCGTGGGGACATCCTAAATGATTGAGAAAGTGTAGGAGGTCTACATGGTATGCAAAGGGACAGGTCACAACTCGTATTCAGTGGCCAGTGGCCTCATACGAACTGTGATCCACCACAAAACAGTGCAAACAAACAAAAAAGTAAACAAACATCACAAGTAGCCTTACAAACAGTATACCATGATCCATCACCAAGATAAACAAATAGTGTACCAACAAACATCCCACAGAAAATTAAACCACAGTCAAGTTCGTAGCATAAACCTTATTCGAAGCAGCCTAGAACAAAAATAGAGAATAGAGACATACCTATGGTATTTTTCTCCTTGGGTGGCTCAAGGTATCTCCCTCTGGGTGCTATGGACACGGCTGAGGGTGCTTAGGGATGCAGTGGATGCTTGGAGATGCTCTGGAGGTGGGTGCACTGGTTGCTCAAAGAGATGACGAGTTGCCAAGAGCGTCTCCAATGAGGTGCATAGGTTGCTTTTAAAGGAGGTGAAGATGTAGAGTCTTGGGATGCCAAAAGCCTTAGAAACCAAGAGACTGACGAAGGCTCGTAGGAGAATAATAAAAATAGATAAGGGCTAAAGAGTCCACTCATATATATGGAGGTTACAAGTGGAGAAAATGAACAACAAACAGCTAGCGCCCTGGAACAGAGCTGTGCGCCAGCTTGGTGCGCCATATAGGTGCGCCAAGATGGTGCTCCACATTGGTGCGCTATGATGGTGCTCTACATTGGTGCTCCAGAATAGTGCTTTTCACTTGGTTGCTTGGATTATTGACTGGACTAGGGGCTTGCGGTCATGGTTTGTGTGATGATCTCGGGCAATCGAGATGTCGATAGGGTTCGGATGTGGTTAGGCCTACCGTGTCTGAAGCAACATCCTTTTGGAGAGTTTGCCAACGAGTTGCCTCAAAATCAGGGTGTCTAGAGATGCCCTCCCTGAGCGAGGTCGAGGGATGGAGGGAACCGAGAGCGATGTTCAGTGTTGACAGGATACCCCTATTTTGAGGCTACGGAGAGGTGAAGTTTGCTATAGGCATTGGGTCATTTATCCGATGGATGCACCGATGGTCATGACCTGTTGCCGAATGCAAAAGTGCAACTAAAATGCTGAAAATCAATGCATTGTCAATATAATGATGAACTAAAATGCTGATGCGAGAGCAGGTACTAAATATAAATGTCATACTGATGCTAACGTTATGCCCAAGAATAGGTGTTGAAAGTAGATGCAGCGCTGATGTTAATGCTAAAGTGATATTGCAAAAATTAAAGAAATCCTGTGAACAGGGGCAACCATTGGCAAGGACATGATAAGTTGTCAGACTCATCAGCCAGATTATTATGGTTATCAACCTAAGGAGGCGGGGCATGACAAGTCAACCAAGCCTTGTCAACCCGGTCGCTAGACAACTTGATGGTTGTCAACCGAGTAGTTGGGGGTACCAGCCCAAAGAAAAAAGGGCATGGCAAAACATATGTGTAGACACCCCGATTTTGCAGTCACTTGACAGCAAACTCTTCTGGAAGATGCTCTGGTTGCAACCACCACTCCTAAACCCTAACTCCATCAGAACCCTAAGCCCACTTAGGTCCACACAAGGCCACTTAGGCCCACACAAGCCCATTAGGCCCAGACAGACCCACTTAGGCCCACACAAGCCCATTAGGCCCAGACAGACCCACTTAGGCCCACATAAGCCTACACAAGCCCATTAGGCCTACACAAACCCACTCAAACTTAATCCAAGCAAAAACAACTAATTAAAACCAAAAGTAAACAAAATTCACCTAAATCCACTTAAAACCTTAATTAATTAAGTAAAACTCTAATTAAAAACCAAAATCAAACAAAATCCACTTAAAAACATTTAAAATCCAAATTAATCAAGTGAAAACCCTAATTAAAGTCAAAACCAAATAAAGTCGATTTTTAAACCACTTTAATCCATTTAATTTCAAGGAAAACCTAAATAAAATCCAAAAAACCTAATTAAATTAAAAAACCATGTCTAAAACCTAAATTAAAACCCAAAATTCCAATTAAAACCCAGAAAATCCTAATTTAAGCTAAAAAATCTTAATTGAAATCCAAAACCCTAAAGTTACTTAGTTAAGTTAAAAAACATTAATTTAAACCCACAAACTTTAATTAAACCTAAAACCTTAATTTAAACTAAAAACCTTAATTAAAATCCTAAAAACCCTAAAATACTTAACTAAACCCAAAAGACCCTAACTTAAAATCACTAAATTAAACTCAAACCCCTAAAAAAAATACCTTAATTTAAAAACAATTAAACTTTAAAATAACAAAACCAAAATCATAAACCTAATTAAGAACCTAAAACTAAAAATCATGAAACTAATTAAAAACCTAAAATCAAAAATCAAAATCTAAAGCTAAAAAGTCAAAATCCTAAAAACCTAAAACCAAAATCAAAACCAAAATACTAAAAAAAACCAAAAGCCCAAAACTCAGGCCCGTTATGCCCAAACCCACCTCTAATTGAAAACTTGGGAAGCACAAAAATAATGCTACAGTGCTTCTTCTTCCCCAACTACACCTGACCTCCTTACTCCCCTCCTTCGCACGATTTGCCCAACTGCCATTACCCACGAACTCCTCACCCATTCCACCCCTTAAAGCCATGACAACCGCACCAACTGAAGGGGATGGGAAAAAAAGGGTGGAGAGGAGAAGAAAGGAGAAACCTAAACGAAGAGATCGCCGGAGAGATCCCTGCTCAAGCCTTCTCTTCCACTCCCCACATCTAGAGCAAGTCCTAATCATCTCCCCAAAATCCAGTCCTTCTAGTTATCATCGCAGCCAGAGCAACTCGTCGGAGCACCGTCGAGCCTCACCGGGAGAAACATCCCCTTAGCCAGGTATTCTTCCTCCTTCAGTCCATTTTTTTTATCGCTTTTGGTTGCATTGGACCAGTCAAGCCCTCTAGGTGTGTTCCACTGGTGTAGGTAGGCCCAGCCTGCCGGAATCTCCGCCTCCGGTGGTGGGTTCACCACCACCGGCGTGGCCAAGAGCCTCCTGGGATGGAAAAGCCCCTGGGGCCTCTCCCGCTTCGACCTCCTCCTCCTCCTTGAGCCCCGGTGCTCAGGGAAAGCTCCCTGGCCTCCAGTGGTCAGTGTCACCGTCGCCGTCGCCACTGCACCCATCGTCAGAGCAGGAGATGGGCGCAGCACCCCACGCCGAACCAGCCCCTCCTGCAACCTCTAGGAGCATCGCCGCGGGCCCCCGGAGCTACCCCAGCCATTTCCCCGCCCTTCCGCCGCTGTAGTCCCTCATGCGACGTTGACGGGACGCCTCGCCGGAGCTCGCGACGCGGGAAGCACCCCACGCCGTTCCAGCCTCATCCGAGATGCTCCACACCTCCGTCGTGCTCCTTCGGAGGTCCTCCGGTACTCGCCGCAATGTCGCAACTACGAAGCCGCCGCAGTCATCTTCTCCGGCGACAATCGCCGCAAGCCGGAGTTCGAGGTGGGGGAGGCCACTCGGGCCTCCCTAGTGTAGCCCACCACCGCAGGGAACTCGTCGTGGCTCCCCCTTTGCTTCTACGACAACCGCCGACGCCTTCCCACCGCTGCGTCGTCGTCGGGATCTCGCCGGAGTTGCGCTGGCGATCTTCGAACAGAAGAGATATGGTTTTTTTTATTAGTTTATTTTAAGAGTCTAATAATTACATGTAGGTCCTCATTTCAATTACTTTTAGGTCCTTAGAATTACTTTCAGGTCCTTTTTTATTGCATTCAGGTCCATTTTTATTACTTTTAGGTCTTTTCTTACTTCTAGGTCCTTTTTTATTACTTTTATGTCCTTTTTATTACGTTTAGGTCCTTTAGTTTTATCCTTAAGTCCCTGGCATTTTTAATAACTCTTTAATTTCTTTATATTGTTGTAAATATTACATGCTTTACCCTGTTAGATTTTACTTTCATGTTTAGCTCTGTAAGTAAATGTTTTCTCACAATTAAATCCCTGCATTCATGTTTTCCTTACAATTAAGTCCTAGGAATTTACTGTTTGGCCCCCGAACTCTTTTAATTTAAATTTGCATTGTCAATATTGCACATTTTGCCCTATTAAAGTTTTAATTAAATTTCAGTCCTATTCATGCATGTTTTATCACATTTATACCCCTGAAATCATGTTTTCTTTGCATTTAAGTCCTGACCTTTTGCATTTTTGCCCTCAGAGTTTTTTAGAAAAGAGATTTTATGTACAATTTGCATTTTAGACCTTATAAATATACATAATTACACTGAGAATGTAAAAACTTGATTTTTATCACATTTTGGTCTTGAAATTTTGCAAATCAGTCCCTGAACTTAATCAATAATGTTTCTGAATAGGAAAATTTACATCTGGGTCCCTGAAGTTTTTAAAATCATTAATGAATAGTTTTTATTGTATTTTAAAATCACATTTCTCACATGTTTTATATTAATTGATCACATGTACATATAAAATCACCATTTCAATAAGGTTTCCATCAAAAAACCCTGTTTTCAGTGTAAATGAACATCTGATTACATATTTTTGTCCGATTTACACCCTATGTGGGAATTTTGCACAATAGACCCTAGGTTTTCAAGAAATTACAAAAATATACTTTTTACTCATGTTACATCACATAGCCATATTTTCATTAAATTTTATGTCCTGGCATCCAAATAAACCTATTTAAACACTTTTTTGATCTTAAACTTTTTCTTTCTAGGAATTTTGCAAATTAAACCCTGAGTTTTCAAGAAATCATCTAAGTACAATTCTCACATCCCATTGTCACATTGTCCTTTGATCCATCATCTGTACACTAGGATAGAAGTTTCTGAATGACTTTTAAACCAGATTTTTATCCCTTTTGTGAATTTTGCGTTTTAGTCCCTACACTTATCCTTTATTGTTTTTACATTGTTTTATTGTTTCATTACCTTTTCTTTTGCATGTTTTCTTCTTTCCTAACATTTTTCATACATTTTGGCATTCCTAAGACCATGCATTGTCCCCATGCATACATTTATCACTTTTGACCACTGAAATGACCAAACTACCCCTATGCCATCAATTCATGCACATGTGTGTCTGTTATTGCACCAAGTCACGCATAACCTTTGTCTACAGCATTCCTTAGTGAATTTTACCCATTTAGGTACATTTCCATGCATTTTTGCACTATTTTGCTGTATTTGCACTTTAGTCCCTCCATTTTGGGTAAGTCTGCATTTCATGCATTCTTCCGTGGTTTTTCTCCTGTCTGTTTTCAAGTTCCTTCATCTGATATTCGATTTTACTATCTTTACTCCATGTTTTCATATTTTCCTGATTTGATTTAGATTTCATCGCCCGAGGGCGTACAGTAATAGGCTTGAGGGTTGACATTTGACCCCATCACGGGTTATTTTTTCTCCCTTTTGATTTTGACGACTTTTTCCATGATTTCGAGAATCCAGGTTGACTCGACTTTTCATCCTTTTGACATCAGCATGGTTTTCGAAGGTGTTCTTTACAAAAACATCGTCATTTCATGTGATTTTCTACGATTTTGTCAATTCATGTGGATTTCTCTGTAATTTTTGCACATCGTCCTTCACATCGATCCAGTATTGTCTTGGCACTCACATCAGCATGATTAGAACACAATCTAGGCATAGAAAACACTCATTCAGCCTCTAGCAAGCGAATTAGACTAGAAAGACAGAGTTTCTTGGGCGTACGGGGGTGCCTAACACCTTCCCCGTGCGTAATAGGAATCTTTACCCATCCTCTGGTTAGTAGGCATCTGGCCTTCACGTTTGCGTCTCTTTCATTCACTTTTAGTGAATTGTTTGTGGTTTCCAGGTGGCGACTCCATTTCCCTCCCTTCTCGTCCCATCTCGCGCCCTCGCCATCTCGGCATGGCTGTGATCGCTCCACCCCTCTGGGTCGGGCACAGTCACAGTAACTGGTGACTCCGCTGAGGATACTAGATTCCCTCTTTTAGGATTAGTCTTTTCGCTTGCTTTTAGAGGCTTTGGTGTTACATGCTTGTTTGTTTGCCTTGCTTGTGATTGTTTGCTTACTTGGAGTGTCTTTTGTACTTTCTTTCACACATTTGCTCTATCACTGCACACACATGCTATATATCTAGCCTTTTGATGTGATGGATGTTTTCTTTTCACAATCATGATGCCATGACACTTGCACATGCCATGATCATGCCTTTTGTTTGTTGCTTGTTTACTTGCTTGCCTTACTTGTATGTTTTCTTCCCGTTTCGCACTTGACATGCTTAGGAGAGTAGAGACATATTTGTTTCCCCCTTCTGGTTAAAATAAAACACACAAACTCAGAGAACAATTAATAAGGCAAAATTAGAGACCAATTTGAACTCTCCCCCTGGTTAATAAAATGCAAGTAAAAGACACAAAGCATACATGCATGATTCATTCATATAGGTGCATGCATTCTTCTCCCCTGAGTCCACCTACAGTTTGGGAAGGACAATTTTGGTAACTTGTTCTATGGATTTGGTGTGGGACGTGTTGCTAGTTTGTCCCCCCTTGTCCGGGATCGTATCGGTGCTAGTAGAGGGTACAACTCCAAGCTACTGTAGGAGACGAGGCCACCAACGCACCACCCGTTCACTGCCTGCGCTTTGGCCAGGATTTAGAGCGGGGACCTTTACTTTCTAGCCTAAATCGGAGACTTATTTACCCATGTGTGATTCCGAAGTAGACGACCTTCTAGGAAACACTTAATTGGTGAGAGAGCGCATGATAGTTGCATCCATATGCATGTGCATTCACGCCACCATAACAACTGCATCTTATTGCTGGTTTTAATGCCAGAAGTTTTCTTTTTCCAAGTAGTGCATGACTTTCTAGGCCATTGCTCGAGCGTTCCTGCCTTGACTCCCCTGTTTGTGATGCTTCGTAGCTGATCATCTTTTCTCGACTTATTTGTCACTTTGACGATAGCTCGTCCTAGGATTCATCCCCGTGTTTGCCATTGTAGTCCGGTTCTCACTCGTTCTCGGTGAGCTATGGCCCAGCGCGCTAGCGAGTCTCTTTCCGCCGCTGTTGCTCAAGAGGGCACTTCATTTTCAGTCCCACCTAAGCTTGTTGTCTCTTTAACTGTTCACTCTGTCCCCTTCGTGCATCACAAAGGTTTTGTCCCCTACCCCGTAGGACATCTATTGACATTGGCCAGTCTGGAGCTAGGCACTAAGTCTACCTCAGTGACCCCAGCTCGGGTTCCATATGTATCACTGAAGGCCTCGCTCCCTTCGGATTCTTTCTCCTTTAGCACTCTGCCTACTGTGGCAACGTCCCTTACAGGTTCCTTGCCTCTAGGGCAACCTATATCTGTCCTATCTTTGACATCCGGACCTTCGACTGTGCCACTTGTCACTGTCCCTAAGGGATCTCCTGCCGCACAGACAAAGTATCTGTTGGCCCTCGCCCAAAGGATCGAGGGCATGGCCTGTGTTATCCAGCCTACTATTGGCACCACTGCTCTTGAGGCTCCCCGGCAGCCTTCTCCGGTGTTCTGGGAATCACCTTCAGCTCCACCACCTCAGCCTTCACCCCAACTCCTTACTGCACCCACACTTGGTGTGACACCACTTCCTCAGGCACACCACCTCACCGCACAACATCCTACTCCAGTATCTGGTGGCCAACCCCTCAGTTTGGCCGGAGTACAGCATCCTCAAGGCCTGCAGCCTGGCGCCGTACTGCTGCAGCAGTTGTTACTCCCATACTCGGCACCCACTACCACACCACCTTCTGCTCATACTCCTCCCACAAACCATCAAGTTCAAGCACCTTCATTTCCACAATCACACCCAACACTTTTGCATGGATATGCTGGCTATCATGTTGCAACACCAGGTGGCATGACGGTGGACTCGGAGGAGCACTTAGGTGCGTCTTGCACAACATATGTGGCTGTTCCCCTTGTTGCATCACCTTCATCGGTAGCAGCTCCAGATACCCTCCGCGCCAGGGTAGGTGACCTGGAGAGAGCACTTCGACAAGTGCAGGAAGGCAACCGCCAACCCTACGGATTCCGAGACCTCTGTTATTTTCCAGAGGCGACACTTCCACTGCATTTCCAAATCCCGGACTTCGAGAATTACAATGGTAGGGGTTGCCCCATTTAACATCTTAGGGCATATTATAAGGATCTCGCTCAGCTCCACGCTGACGAGAGGCTACTAATCTGTCTTTTCCAAAAGAGTCTCACCGGTCCAGTCATCAAGTGGTTCACGTCGCTTGACATGGGTTCAATCAAGACTTGGAATGACCTTTCACAGTCATTCAGGGATCAATATGCTTTTAATCTCGACTTGGTCCCAAAGAGGGAGGACCTTGTCGCCACAAGACAGAAACCTCACGAGCCGTTTGGGGAGTACGTCGGCCGCTGGCGCACCCTTGCATCACAAGTGAGAGATAGACCCTCCAACGAGCAGTGAATCGAGATCGTTATTCAAGGTGCACAGTTAGATGTTGGGGCTCTGTTGAGCATTCAGCCTATCACTACTTTTGCATCACTGATTCGGGCTGGCACTCGCGTGGAGAGTTCACTGAAGGGTGGGAACTTTCCTGCCCTCTCTACGTTCGCCAAGCAAGCCACTTCTTCTAGTAACAGCTTCAACAACAACACCGTCAATGCCAGCAATGGCAAGAGGGCAGCCGTCGCTTTCATCAAGCCTTCGGCGAAGCCTACTAGAGTAGGAAGTCAGCCTGACCTGAACCAATTAGCGGTTGCACCTAGCTCTCGACACACCACACACACACACTCCACCGTCGAACCGGTGCATCACGTCGCACCAGCTCGACAAGGACTGCAACCTAAGAAGAAATGAGGCCGCCACGTTGAAAGCGACTATACTCCACTAGGTGGGTCACTGAGCGCTTTTTTTCCTCGTATTATGACACTTCTGAGACTCCCAAGTCCATGTCCCCCACCAAATCCACTCCCACCGTGGTACGATGTGAGCGCATACTGTAATTATCATCGAGCCTCGGGGCACTCGACTGATAATTGCTACACTCTGCGGAATGTCGTTCGGACTTTGATTGACAGTGGAACCTTTGTTGTTGGCATAATACCCACATCCATGTCTCCATCCTCACCAGCGTCCAGGTCAGCACACATTACACATCCACACACCATCGTTGAACCGACTTGTCTCGTTGCGTCGGTACAACAAGGGCAGCATCAACGGCAAAAGCAACTTCGCCGTAGGGAAAGCGACTTCACCCTACTTGGGGATTCGTTGAGTGACATCTTTCCTAAAGTTGCGCCATTCCTGCAGCTACCAGAGGTTCGCCCACAACCAAATCCATTGTCCGCGTGGTATGAGACAAACTTGTTCTGCCAATTCCATCGCACCCGTGGACATTCGACAAACAAGTGTCACGCTCTCTGAAATGCTATCCAGGGTTTGATTGACAAGGGAGACATTGTCGTCAACACACAGGGGGCAGCACACACCTACACCTACACCACCACCTCCTCGTTCACAAGCACCCCCTGCATATCCTAACATTGTCAATCAACCCTTGCCTGTGCATAACAACTCAGCAGGCGTTGGGACCTCAGAAATCCATTTCCTTTCTGCTTCTGGGTCTACGACATCCGTGATAGACCCCTCTGATCTGATCCATACTATGGGAGAGCCCTCCCCTACTTATTTTATCATCTGATTCATGCCGGTTCTGAGTCAATAGTCCACATGATACGACTGACCGCGAAGGCGGAGCGTACCACCGCACCGTTGACCGTGCACTCTGGGTCACCCATTTGCTTACTCATCTTGTCCAACCTCTTGCCTAGAATCCTATCCAATCTCTTGTCCAATCTCTTGCTTAGAATCCTGTCCAATCTCCGGTCCAACTTCTTGCCTAGAATCTTATCCAATCTCTTGTCCAATCTTTTGCTTGAATTTCTGTCAAATCTCCTGTCCAACCCCTTGCCTAGAATCCTGTCCAATCTCATGTCCAACTTCTTGCCTAGTATCCTATCTGGCCTCCATTCCAGCATCTTGTCTAGTATCTTGTCCAGCCTCTTGCTCAGCTTCCTATCCAACATCCTATCTTGCCAACCCCTTAATATTCCAGGACAGACCCTTGCTCAGTCCCTACCTCTCGATTAGGCAGGTGCAACCCTTTGCCGTCATCACATCTCCCCTGGAGAAGGGTAAGGTTGATATCTCCATTTGGGATCTCATCCATACTTCTACAAAACATCGAGAGGCCTTCCTCAGGCTTTTTCAGGCTGCTCAAGTCTCCCCCACCATAAAACTGTCTGCTCTTGAGAATATGGTGGGCATGATTGCAGAGCCTTATGCCATTTCTTTCTCCAGGGAGGAATCGCCTTCTATAGGAGTTAATCATAACTAATCCCTATTCATTATGGTGCAATATCAAAGCTTCTGAATTCCCCTCACTCTGGTGGATAATGGCGCAGGCCTTAACGTCTGCCATTTGCGCATAGCAAACAAAATCGGATTCAAAGCCGAGGATATCATACGAACTGTGAAAGGAATGACGACTTATGATAACACGCATCACGACGCACTAGGGATGCTGGTTATTCCTCTCATCGTAGGGCCTGTAGCCTTCTATGTCGAATCCTATATTCTGGATCTGGAGTCCTCTTTCAATCTCTTGCTTGGGTGCCTTCGGTTGCATAAGCGTTAGATGATCCCCTCGACCCTCCATCGCATGGTTAAGTTCCGCTGAGGCAACGACGTAGTTGTCATGGCGGAAGATCTTGACAAAGAAAAGGTCGAGTTAGTCTCCGCTGTCTCCCTTCAGACTGTCCACTTCAATTCCAAGCCGTCCAATGTCATGTTTTAGGTCAACCGCTTCGAGCCAGTCAGTTACATTCTAGCCCATGAGCGCGTCAGTTACCTGATCGTTCGTCGCAATCCCCTTCGGATGACTGAAAACATGTGTCGCAAATGGGGATACAAGAAAGGAGCACCACTCAAGCGACACGGCCAAGGAATCTCCGAGCCCATCCAGGCGGAAGAAAAGCGAGAGTTCAAGGGACCACGCTACGAGCGACATATGCACAGAGACGGATATACGTGCACCAGAAGGTACAATGAGTTTTTTTTTATACTATCGGACCTCACTAACTTTGTCAATGCAGGGATACTTGGCCTTAATCAGAACCAGGTCACTGCAGAAGAAAAAAACCAATGTCAAATGTGCAACCACGGCCTCCGTTATCGGCAGTCACTTTGACAACATCAGTCACCGCTCCAACAGCAAGTCCTGTAGTGATAGTCCTACAAGTAATCGTGCCAGCAGAACCATCAGTGTAGTCCCCCCAGTCTTGGACGTCACTTACATCAGTCCCACAGTCCGGATAGGTCAGTGGTAAAACAGGGTGCTGCTTAATATTTTGATTGCACCGTGAAAGAAGACGAGATAGTCAACAGAGCAATTCAGTTAAATGAGCAAGTCAACGATCTAGAACTGTTGTTTCAAGAGCAGTTATCAGTATGGGCCGAGGACGCAGTCGAGCATCAAAGGCTGAGGAAAGGAGAGGCTAGGATGTCAGAATTAGAGCCAATAGCCCCTATCAGCAATCAGACCACTCATCCATCATGGTCTTGGCCGATCAAGCAAGCCTATTTGGGGTGTGCAACAATCCTCGAAGACACGGACAATGTCGAGCTATCTAAGCTAGTCAGCGCATGTTATCTGAAGAAGTACTACCAATGAGCGGAAGGCGTGTATCCTTGCCTTGCAAAGTATCCTTTTGCGCATCATGCCCCATCCACTACTTCATCATGCATGCATATTTCAAAATAATCAGTGATCCAAGTGCATTTAATAGCATTTGTCTTTTTATTTTCATGCGCACTCAGTAACTTAAGCATCCATAACTGCATCCATCCATGCATAAAGCATTAGCATCTCATCCCGATGACGAGAATCGGAATAGCTAGCCTGCTTGAGAAGGGTCGACACCTCTTCAGTTGTCAC
>JAMKQA010034856.1:0-15187 GCA_024699735.1 Posidonia australis | reverse complement strand
TACGAGGAAATATTTCCTCGTAATTTCCTCGCCAAATTTACACGAGCACATTGCGAGGACATATCCTCGCAATATTGATTTAACGAGTTACGTAGCTATGAGGATAATTATTCCTCGCAAAGTCCTCGTTAAACTATCTAACGAGGATGTTGCGAGGACTTAGCGAGGACTTGGCGAGGAAGAGTGTCCTCGCTAAATGTCGATTTTCTTGTAGTGTTAGCTTAGCTTGGCAGACGGAGAAGTAGTGGACATGTGGGTGGTAGGCGGCATGCTCACAATTCACGCCACCTAGACTAACTGGTTATTCATGCCTCTAAAACCCACCTATTAAACTTGCCTATTGGATACGCCTACTAGATTCACTAAAATGATTTGCTTGACCCTTATTTTAGGGGAACTGAGAGAAAGCAAGAGCTAAAATTAAACAAATCAATCACAAATAACACTCAAACACAAGCACACATTCTCATATCCCAAAGCACCATCATTGGTATTCATTATCATCATCAAAATACATGGTCTCTTATACAACCCACGATATTACATCCTTCCCCCTTATATGAAATTCGCCCTGAAATTTGATACTAATAAAACAAATGGGGGTACAGGGGCCGCATGTCCGCCTCTTGCTCCCAAGTAACCTCCTCCGTACCATGGTGCTGCCATTGAACTAGCACAATGGGAATCACATTGTTCTTGAGGACCTATTATTTTCTATCAAGTATCTGCACAACGTCCTCCACCATGGACAAATCTTCCTGTAGCTCTTCTAGCTAAACTAGAATCACTTGGGATGCATCGGTTAAGCACTTTCTCAACATCAAGACATGGAACACATTGTGCATGCCTCAAAGTTTTGGAGGCAAGTTTAATCTATAGGTAGCTCTCCGACCCTTCTAGAAATTCTGTAGGGTCCAATGTAGCGAAAACTTACCTTTCCCCACTTCCCAAATCTTGCCACATCCTTTGAAGGGGACACCTTTAGGAAGATGAAGTTTCCTACTTTGAATTCTAAAGGTCTACACCTCCGATTAGTATAACTTTTCTACTTGCTCTATGTAGTAGCTAGTCTCTTTATGATTAGATCCACTTTCTCAGCATACTTCTGCACAATCTCTAGGCCCATGAGCTATCTCTCACCCACCTCATCCCAACATGTTAGTGTCTTGCATGGTCTCCAATACAATGCCTCATATGGTGCCATACCAATGTTGGAGTGATGACTGTTGTTGTAGGTGAATTAAATCATCTTCCTAGCTCCCTCTGAAGTCTAGAGTACAGGCCCGCAACATATCCTCCAGAGTCCAAATAGTCATCTTAGTTTGTTCGTCAGTTTGAGGGTAGAAAGTCGTGCTGAAATTCAGGATGGTGCCAAAGGCCTCCTATAATACTCCCCAAATCCTCGACTTAAACCAAATGTCTTTGTCAAATACGATCGACACTGATACCCCATGTAATCGGACTATCTCGGCAACATACAAGTCTACCAACTGTGGTAATGGGAGATTCACCCTTATTGGAAAGAAGTGTGTGGACTTTGTGAGTTAATCCACAATTACTCAAATCGTATCATTCTTTCTCTTTATCTTGGGTAGTCTTGTCACAAAGTCCATAGATACATGATCCCATTTCCAGACAAGAATATTTAGAGGTTACAACATTCCTCTAGGCTTCTAGTGCTCAATCTTGACCATCTAGCTGGCTACACATCTAGCTACATGCTTAGTGTTACTATGTAGTTGGTATGTCCATGTGTCATGATGTATGTAGCTAGAAGGTGAGAAGTTGTTATGAAAGTTAGGAGGGTTTGTTATAGTGGTTAGTTAGTTAGTTATGGTTGTTATGTTAGTTTGTGATGGTTGTTATGAAGTGGTGTAACAAACCTCAACCTCAAGTATAAATATATGTGTAATCATGCCGACGACAGCCACGATGCCCTTGGTGCGAAAGGCCAAAATACACGAGGGTCGGCAAAGTCACTGCAAAAATAAAATGAAAATAAAAATGAAAATGCAGGAGTCGCCACCTAGTCTATTAAAATGGATGACAAGGAAAACCATATAAAACATGCAAATCATGCAATGGAAAAGCAGGTCATAAACCAAAAATGGGTAAGTATCCCTGTTACGTACGAGGAAGGTATTAGGCACCCTCGTGCGCCCGATAAATCAGTCTTTTATAGGTTTCTCATTTGCTTATGAAATGTCGACTTTTCAGCCTTTGTTGTACGCCCGAGGGCGATATGCCATGCCATGCTATGTGAGTGGTGTCTTATGCTAAAATAGGGTGCATGATATGCAGGGGTGTGTCCTATTGTTCAGAAATATCGCTCATAAGTCGGGTCAAGCGTCAATGCAAAGATATTGCATGAATAAGATCAAGGATCTAAGTATTTTGAGCGATTTATCATCCTTACTTTGCTATATGCCAAATGCAATCTAACATGCATGGAAATGGCTAAAAACAGAGTTGTGTCCTCTCGATATATCAAGGAAGAAAACCAGAAAATACTAGAAGCAAATCGAAATAAAAATCATGCTAGAAAGTTATGCAAAAGTTGCTGTGTGCTACTGAAAACAGGCTGATGTGCCTGCTTGGTGCGCCAGACTGGTGCGCCACCTATGTGCTCCTGTGTGGGCCAGAAAGATATGTCAAAGCAAATACAGGAATCCATGCAGTGCAAAGTCACATATGAATGCATTCCAGTAAATCATGCCATGCAAAATCCTTTACAAAACTTGAAAAATATGCTTTGAAAGTGCAAGAAATGCAATTGTAATGACTTGTGGACCTTGTGCTAAAAAGGTAGTAGCCTCACACAAGATCCCACCCTATTTATGCTAAAATGTATGCAAGAAGGTTCAGACATGTCTCTGGATCATGGGCTGATGCACAAGGTTCTCCATATTGGAGTAGAAGCAAACAACCTACTAGATTTTAGCCATGGACTGAACATTCAAAAGGGAAAATAACTAAGAAACAACTGTTATTTAGGGCTGAAAATAGGCATGCAAAATCATGAGATGTCAGAAAACCAGCAGCAAAAGAATCGAACGCAAAATCATTGGAAAATTATGCAAACAAGGATGCAAAAGTGAGTGTTTTTCTCTCTGACCAGTCTGGTGCACCTGCATGGTGCGCCAGAGTGGTGCTCTGGGTTAGTGCGCCACTCAGGTGCTCCAGATTGGTGCTCCCTAGAAAATCTGGATCAGACTGCAATCTGATCCAGAATAGAGATAGGTGATTTTTATTAATGCAGCTCAGTTTATGTAGATGATAAAAAATGAAACATGACGAGGTGCAAATGAGCCTAGCAAACTTATTATGATGTGATTCAGAAACTTGATAAATCATAGGTTCATGGCTGAAAAAAATACTTGCATAAGATTCTAAAGATGAAACAGAACATGAACTTTAACAGCCGTATGCAAAGAATGAATCATGGAAACTTGGTCCGCTACATATCTATTAGCATGCATGTTCATGAATCGTGCACTCTTATGCAAAAAAACAACTCAAAGGAAGTAATAAGGTGTAGATTTCATGCTAGAAGTAAGAAACATGCTAGCAAACAAGGTATAGATTTGCATATAGAACATCTTGCGAAGGAAACAAACAATCTCATCATGGAACTCTCATGTAAACAGTAAAAAAAAAAATCAGATCATATATGAAGTCTAAAGCATGCTTTATCTTGATGCTATGGCTGTGATTTAAAGGAGAAGGAAAACAAAAGCGGACCTACCTCTCAAGGTGTTCCTTCTTGAAATATCAAAGATAGAGGGATCATCGTTGCTTTGGAAGGGCCAAAGATGCTTTGGAATGCAAGGGAATACTCCAGAAAACGAGAATAGGTTATTGGAAAGAGTATTTAGCTTGCCCAAGATGCTTGCTTAGATTAGGATTGCTGAAATCAAGGTTTCTAACCTCTTCTAATGGTTGCCTATAGGGGTCCATATATAGGATTTCTTAGCGGTAACTCCTAGAGGATGCAAGGAGCCTCGTAAACGAAAAGCCTTGGAAGATTCCATGGCATATTCTTTGGTGGAGGTAACAACCATGGGAGGTGGAAAGCCAGTAGCCAGCAGTCTGAGAAATGACTGCGCGCCAGCTTGGTGCGCCAGGTAGGTGTGCTAGCCTAGTGCGCCAAGTAGGTGTGCTAGCCTAGTGCACCAGCTAGGTGTGCCACTATAGTGCTCCTGCTCGGTGCTCCAAACAGGTACTCCAGCTAGGTGCTCTCCCCTACTTGTCTGAATTTCTAATTGGGCTGCAGGCCTACTATAGGTTTGTGGTTGATTTAGCTAATGGGATTCAAAAAGTGGTTGGGTTAGCCATATCCAAAGCAACATCTGGAAATCTCATCTATGAGTCACCTCAAAATCGGGGTGTCTACAGATGCCCCTCCCTGAGCGAGGTCGAGGGACGAGAGGAACCTAGACTGATGCTTAGGGTTGACAAGATACCCCCATTTTGAGGTTATAGAAGGATGGTGTTTGTTGTAGGCAGTAAGTCACTTATCTCGCAGATGCACCGAAAATCATGACTTCTTGCCAAATGCAAATGCGAACGCATGCGACAGCTGACCTAAATGCTAGGGATGCAATGTCAATGCAAGATGCTAATGCAAGAGCCAATCTTGAAAGCCGATGTGAAGCAGATGCTAACATAAAACACAAGAGTGGGTGCTTGCAAGATGATGCGATGATGATGCTAATGCTGAAATAACAAGGCAAGAGATAAAGAAATCCTGCACACAGAGGGAACCACTGGTAGGAAAATGATAAGTTGTCGGACTCGTCAGCCGGATTATTGAGGTTATCAACCTAAGGAGGCGGGATATGACAAGTCAAACAAGTCTTGTCATCCCGATAGCCAGACAGTATGACGGTTGTCAACCGAGTAGTTGGGGATACCAGCCCAAGGAAAAAGGGCATGACAAACACATCATTTGTCATGCGAAAAGGCCCTGTCCGCACAGACCAAGGGCGAACAAAGAGATTTCGCGCCCGCGAAAACCCAGAAGAGAAAGGATAAGGACCTTGACCGCCCGGTCAAAAGGTCAAGCAGTTGGATTTCCTGCCCGGGGAAATCCAAGAGAAGGGCTAGGACTTGACCATTTGGTCAAAAGGTCAAGCCGCAGGATTTCTTGCCCATGGAAATCTGAGAGAAGGGCTAGGACCTTGACCATCCGGTCAAAAGGACAAGCCGCAAGATTTCCTACCCAAGGAAATCCGAGAGAAGGGCTAAGACCCTGACCATCTGGTCAAAAGGTCAAGCTGTAGGATTTCAAGCCCAAGGAAATCCAAAAGAAACCAAAAACTTCGATCGCCTGATCAAAATCAACAAGATGAATTTTGCGCCTGTGAAAATCCAAGAGAGGCACATGACATTGACTGCCCGGTCAAAGTCAACAAGCTGGATTCCGCGCCTGCGAAAATCTAGGAGAGGCAAATGACATTGACCACCCGGTCAAAGTCAACAAGCTAGATTCCACGCCCACGAAAATCCAGGAGAGGCAAATGACATTGACCGCCCGGTCAAAGTGAACAACCTGGATTTCACGCCCACGAAAATCCAGGAGAGGCAAATGACATTGACAGCCCAGTCAAAGTCAACAAGCTGTATTTTGCGCCCGTGAAAATCCAAATGGAAGGGACAAATGACGTTGACCGCCTGGTCAAAGTCAGCAAGCTGGATTCCGTACCCGCGGAAATCCAAAAAAGGGGTAAATGACGTTGACCGCCCAGTCAAAGTCAAGAAGCTGGATTTCGCGCCTGTGAAATCCAAAAGGGGCAAAGGACATTGACCGCCTGGTCAAAGTCAACAGGCTGGATTTCGCACCCACGGAAATCCAAGAGGGCTAAGGACATTGACCGCTCAGTCAAAGTCAATAGGCTGGATTTCGCGCCTGCGAAAATCCAAGAGGGAAAATCCACTGACGAGGTGCTCTCAGCTGGTGCGGGGATCTAGCGCGTCGGCGAGGTGTGGCTAGGTGCGGCGGCGGCATGGATCGGACTCTCCAAGATTGGTTGGAGAGGGGGTCGCCGGTGGAGGTATTGTCCGATTTCCTCTCCTTGCTCTCTGCTTCCTTTCTTGTTTTTACTCGTGTGCCCCATGGATGACCGGCGGCTTGGTGAGCTCCGGTGGGCTGCACGGGTGGCAGCTAGGATGGCCGCTTGGTGATGGCTGCGGGCTGAGATGGGTTGGCCGCTGGGCTTGGTGCGGTGTTGGCAGCTGTGAGTGGACGACAGTGGGGAGGTGGTGGTTAGGGTGGTAAGCTTGGAGGCCGCGGGTTGATGGTTGATCACTGGAGGTGCTCCGACGGCCTAGGGCTATGGCCTGCGGTTGCAGTTGGAGGTGGCGGCTGATTGCTAAGTTTTTGGCCGTGTGGTGGGTTTCCGCGGACTAAGCCATGCGGTGTCGGGCTGGCGATGTGGTGATGATGGGTTGGCCGTGTGGTGATGGAGGTGGAATGGGTTGTGGTAGTGGAATGTTGAGATGGTTTAAGAAAAAACTTGCTGCCATATATATTGATTGATCTGCCATATTATAAGCTACTGTGAATCAAAAGTATTGGCCTCTTTAAATCAAATTATCTGCTGACCCATGCTTAAGAAAAATAATAGCCCTCCCTGAATATTTTCATTCTAGCCCTTCATAAGTGCAAATAGCAAGAGCATCAATATTGCCATACAACTCTCATATTTCCATGTAATTTATTTGTTTACTGTTTAAATTCCTCGATAATGCTGGACTGTAACTGTACGTCTGTTCATATTTACATATCTATCGTCTCATGCCATAGTGCTTTATTAAAATGCCATGCCCTTTCTATTTTGCCAATGAATGCAATGCCATGTCTGACTTCGACTTGGATTCTATTATGCTTAAATATTCTGCATTTGTCATGCCTGCTGCTACTGTATGACTCTTGGTTCAGCTTTTTCCCTTTTCCACAGGATGACCCAGTTCTCAAGGAGAGGACCCCACAGTCCTCGCGAGACACACCTTCTAGTTCTCATCCCAGGTGGCGAGGTAGCTCCTTGAGGTCACGGGCCTCTAGCAGTTTGACTCCTACCGTCCCTATTGAGGTAAGTCCAAAATTGGAAGAAAATGTGCATATAAATCTGGTGCCTTATTTGACAAATGCATTTTCAGGAGTCTGGCAACTTCGAGGGGCGGCTGCTAAGTGACCACCACCTCTGTGAGGGTCCTGATTTCGGGGTAATTTTCTCGCTTTAACGAGCATTAATTATAACTTGCCTTTGACTTGGCATTAACTCTGTTCTTGATATTTCAAGATGGGGATGCGAATCGGATTATGCGGTGCCACTAGGGCCCAATGCTTGACCATTTTCATCGTCTGCCGGGTTTTCTGCAGGACTTCCTCCTTCACCGATCCCCATTTGGAGGTTTGCTTCGCATACCCATTATACATGGCCATTATAACTTCTTCAGGGATTTGGTGGAAAGGTGGAGGTTTGAGACGCACACTTTTCCCTTTCCATTCGGAGAGCTGACCGTCCTACCTGATCAGTGGGCTCTGCTAACGGGTTTTCCCTTTGGTGACGAGTCGATTATAGGTGAGACTACTCACGGCTTGCACCTTGCTCCTGCACATTTGGGTCGTGTTCCCCCAAAGCCACCTAGGGGAAAGTACATGATCACTATGGGGTGGTTGAGAGAGTGGGACTAGTTCTGGTCCAACCCCGAGCTTAACAGCGAAGAGGCGGACTTTGTATTGAGGCATTTCTTGCTGGATTTGCTGGCCATGATTTTCTGTGACTCGTCTACTTACTGCATTCATGCTGATTGGTTAGCGTACTTAACCAATCTGGAACATCTGGACCATTATGACTAGGCCCGTGCTTGTTATACCTGGCTTATTTGCGGGCTTGACAATATGGTTAAGCTTGGGCGCCGCTCCTATGTGGGGCTATATCCTTTGCTTACTGTAAGTAATTATTTGCATTGTCATCCAAATATATATATTTGATTGCTATCTGACCTTTGCCTCCCTTTGCTAGTACTGGATCATTGAGCATATCACCAGAGGGCATAGTTTTGGCCACCTTCGGGACGAGCTTCTGCCTCTCCCTCGCCAGTGGGTCGAGCTTGACCATTGGGCTACTGCTGGGGTCTACAATTACGAGTCCGACCAGTATCTACTGGACCTGGTGGAGCTCGAGGATGTAAGTTTTCCCTCCTTTTTAAATTGTGTCTTCTAATCCATGTTGCTTAAATTGCTTATATCTTCTTCTTTTCTCGTAATAGGTTCATCTGCGCCCGTTCTCCAGATACGATGGTTTTGACTAGGCTCCCATGAACTTTGGCCGCGTTCTTAGGGATAAGTAGGTGAAGTTCTACTGCATGAAGAAGTCTGCCTATTTCCTCCTGGGGCGTGTGCGACATCAATTTCTGAATGAGTTCTGCATTCCTGCCCCTCCTCCTTCTAATATGGACCGTCCGGCTTCGACTTGTTTTGTTGCCAGAACGCGGCATGCGGCAGCTATGGCTTCCTAGGACAGACATGTCCTTTGAGAGGTCAACTACACAGATTATCTAGCTTGGTACAGCCGTGTTGGGAAGCCGTACCTACTTGAGGAGGCAGTGCGGGACAGCCAGCGCAGGATGTGGTATGCCTCTGACTGGGCCAAGGTACTTGATTACAAGCTCTGCTTAATACTTCAGGCATATGATCTATGTAAATCTGATATTTGTCACAATCCACAGGGCTTTGAAGAACAATTTGGCGCCTTCTATGTCGATATCCGCCGGAAGAGGGTAAGACTTTTACTTTGTAAATTGCCATTTTTAGCTCAGAACATGCCTGACATATCTGTTACTTTGTAGGAACTACGCTGGCGTAACATCATCCGGGTATGCCTCTTTTCCTGTCTTTGTTACTTTTCTTTAATTCTGACTGCTAACACAAATCTTGATATCACAGCAGGACTTCCCAGCCCAAGAGGTGAATGTAGTTAGCAGCGGGGAATTCACCATGGAGGCATCTGAGGAGGACCGCTCAGATACTGAGGTTACCCAGAGGGTCCGAGATTCTGCTCCCCGTTCCCAGGCTGCTGCAGCTGCTCAATGGTCGCGCCGGATCACTCGACGAGGCGCCCGTCTTTTGGCCGAATACTTCCAAAAGGCGTCATCTAACGAGGAGTAGCTTTTCTGTATTTTGTAGTTATTCCCAAGCCTTGTATTGATAGTGGAATGTTGTAAACTTGCTTCAAAACTTTATAAAATGACATTCCGGATTCTATGATGTGCCCTCTTCTTGGGGTTTTGTCTGTGTAAGCTGTATGCAAAATTCTCTGTGCAGGTTCAAATAAATGGCGCTGATTTGGCGAGATCCATATTTCAGGGGAGGTGCTGCTGAAATTTGCAACATATTCCATGCGCCACCTAGGTGCGCCGCTGAGGTGCACCACTTATAGGTGCTACCTATGTGCTCCTCCAAAAATGGCGGGTTTACTTTCTTTTTTTGCTGACCCCCTTTTATTTTCCCTATATAATCTCTCATTTAGCGAGATGTGCCGCTGTCTTTTCTGAAAAAAATAGCTTTGGATCGTTGCTTCTAGCTCTCTTCTTGATCTTTTCTGAGCACTGGCTGTGCTATACTTCGCATCACAATGGTATGTGCTTCTGTATATGTGTTTTCCGCTGTTTTCCTGTTGGCCTCTTTGTGCTTGGCTGTAGATTTTGCATTTTGTAATATTATCCCAGTTCTATGACAAAATATCTTGAACATGCCTCTTGATTCTGCATGTACTTTTTATATTATATTCTGCTGGATTGTTATGTTTGCCCCACATTTATGTCAAGTTCTGCCTTTTTACTGCCATATCTAGCCCAAATCTGTGTCTGCAGAGTTATCCTACCATGTTGACACCAAAACATTGCTCAGATGCTCTGCGCGGTTGGATTGACGCTTTGACAGCTGCTGATCGCGAACAACTGCGGATCTGGGGCATATCCTCCTCACTTTTAAGTATAGCTAAAGTGGAGGTTAACTGGCATCTCTTATGCACAGTGGCTCGGTTTTGGAAACCGACCTTGCACGTTTTCTGCTTTGGGCAGATAGAAATGACTCTGACTATGGAGGAGGTCAGACGGATCTGCAGCCTGTCACCATTCTTGTCCCCTCCTATCTTCACTTGCCATGACAACTATGTTCATGTTGTGAGCCAACTTATGGGCGTGGCCAGAAGTGTTTGTGAAGAGAGACTTATCTGCAGGGATGGATCAACTACTATGGTGCGCCTGGATTATTTTGATGCAATTATCAATGCCCGCTCTTCTTTAGGCATCCTATGGCTTCATAGCTTTGTGCTATGCTTCCTCGGGGAGCTTATCTTTAGCCATGGCCGGACGACTGTGGTTATCGAGGTGGCAGAAATAGCCTGGGTGATAGTTGTTCGCTAGATTGATCTAGCTCCTGTTCTCCTCGCAGAAACCTATGTCGATTTGGATCAGGCATTGAAGCGCTCCCGCCATTTCCATGGATGTGGTGCCTTGGTTCAGGTAAGCAAACCATTTTGTTTCAATACTCTGCTGTGCTTCTTTTAACCATGCAATCCATTTTGCTAGGTTTGGTTTGCCGCTCATATGGGAGTGAAGATTCTGCGCTCTAGACCTTCTACCTTTGAAGCATATAGCTGCACTCACCATTCGAGGACACTTCCAGGTGTGCATGAGCTGTGCAGCAGACTACAGAATCTTGCTGAGGATACAGTAACATGGTGCATTATATCCTCAGCGTCGAGAACCTTTACTGCCTTTTTCAATGCTAGGGACATGCGGCTCGTGGTTCTTCCTGGGTTTATGGGAGGTGTGGAGTATCACCCTGTGCGAGTCCTTCGCTAGTTTGGCTTCTGCTAGGATTCTATTGAGCAAAGTCCTTGTCCTGACAAGTACAAGAGGTATATTGTCGGCTCGAATGCGACAACTTCAGAGTTGGCCCGCAAGATGCGTGCTGGCATCAAATCCACTGATCTTGCCATTACCGAGGGCTTCGGTTGCATAGTGAAGCACGAAGCCGAAATAAGGGAGACATGGCCCATAAGCGAGATTCCGCCAAGTGGCACTTGTTTCACAGGGGCTAGCAGCTCAAAGAGGCCCAGGGTTGATTAGCAATGTCTGTATCAGTGATGGACCATAATAAAAATTGCTTGCATTTATATCATCTTGACTTGCTTGTATGTGTTCATGTAATTCCAATACTGCCCTCAAGATTAACTAGCATGCCCCTGGTCATAGATCCTTCCAATTAAAGAAGTGACTAGCATGCCCCTAGTCAAACGCCTATTTGCCCATATTACGACTCAAAAGGCAGCTGGCTTGCCCCCAGTCAGAATATGACCAAACGCCTTGCAAAGTGATTCAAAATATGCTTGACTTAAAATGCTGAATGCTGTGAAAAAAGTGCAATGCAGAGAGAGGATTAATTAATATTGGTGCCCTCAACGTCAAGGGAGCCTGTTTTGCCTACTGTAAGAGGTGACACTGTCCTCGACTCATGTGGCACTAACCTAAACACTTAGGTTTATTTGTGGCTCTCCTTCAAATATTATGGACTTCACGCCAAATTCTTGGGGCCCTATATCTACTCTATTAAGGATTCATATTTCTTTTTCTCCCTCAAAGGCATGCTGACTTACCCTATCCCGGCTTGGAGGTAATAAACATCTAGGCTGAGGGGTGGCTGCTCTTGATATAAAAGGGGTGGCTAGTCCCTTTGGACCTGTGGGCTTGGCAGGTGTATGCTTCAACTCCTCTCCAAGTTATGTGGTAGGGATGCGGTCGTCCTACATGCCTCACTCAGTGGAGCTAGCTTCTGTCTACAACTTCTATCTTCTTATTTCTTTTGTGCCCCAAAGTCTATGTTGTTTCTTTATTGCTCGCATTCTCTCTAGGCCTATCATTTTTTTACTCCCTCTGGAGATATAGGTCTCGTGGGGATTTGCACATTTCGTCCATTTTACTGAAATCCCTTCCTCACCCCCTAAGTTTCTAGGGTAGTAACACAGGAGAAGGACTAGACATGTCTTATGCAGGCAGGCTTCCGATTTTCCTCATCGGGCAATGATGATGCTGTGCAAAAAGTGTAGGAGATTATTCATGTTATGTTAGGATGCAATAATCTAAGATATTAGTATGCGAAAAGAAACATGAAAATGCAATGGCTCACGGTGCAAGGCTAAGGATTGAGTAGGAGTCACTGGTAGTACTTCTTTAAGTAGGAGGCATTGATAGGTTCTGACTGCTCTCTATGGTCCATGCCTTCAAGAATGATTGCACCCCCAGAAAGGGGCCTCCTTAACCACAAAGGGTCCGCTCCAGTTAGGCCTAAATTTTCCCCATGCATCGGGCAAATGAATGGCACGCAAAACCAAGTCTCCTGGTTCAAAGCTTCTAGGTCGGACTTTTTTTTGATATGCCCGGGCCATTCTCTTCTGGTAGCATTGGGCATGATGCAGAGCTTGTAATCTGTGTTCATCAATCAAATCTAGCTAAACACAGCGATCTTGCATCCACTCCGCCTCTTCTAATTCTGCCTCCTTCAAGATTCTTAACGAAGGAATCTCGACTTCAAAGAGAAGGACTGCCTCCATGCCATACACCAAAGAGTAAGGTGTTGTTCCTGTTGACGGTCGGATGGAGGTCTTGTAGGCCCATAATGCATAGGGCAGCTTTTCATGCCAATCTTTATGAGTCTCGGCCATCTTCTTCAAGATTTTCACTAGATTCTTATTAGCCGACTCTATTGCCCCATTCATCTGCGGTCGATAGGGGGAGGATCTATGATGCTTGATCTTGCAACTCTGGAGGAAATCCTCAACTCTCTTTGCTATGAAATTTGTTCCGTTGTCTGAAATGATAGCAAATGGGACCCCATATCTGGCGACAATATTATTCTTGATGAATTTTTCTGTAATAGCTGCTGTGACTGTCTTGTATGATGCCGCCTCGACCCATTTTGTGAAATAATCGATGGCTACCAGAATGTAACGGTGCCCATTGGATGCAGCAGGATGAATGGCCCCGATAACATCAATTCCCCAAGTAGAAAATGGCCAGGGTGATGACATGCTATGTAATTGTTGCGGGGGAGCATGTATAAAATTGCCGTGTATCTGGCAGTTGTGGCATCTTCTGACAAACTGGCAGCAGTCTGTTTCCATTGTGGACCAGAAATACCCTTGCAACATAATTTTCTTGGCTAGAAGAACCCCATTCAAATGTGGGCCATAGGTGCCAGCGTAGACTTTCAACATTAGCATATCCGCCTCCTTTTTGTCTACGCACCTGAGAAGCATCTGGTTATAAGACCTTCTATATAGCTTCCCGGCCTCGAGCACATATCTAGATACTAAACGTGTCAAGGTCTTCCTATCTGATGCAGAAATGTCAGGAGGGAAACTGCCAGATTCCAGAAAAGCTCTAACATCACTATACCAAGGCAGTTCAGCAGATGATGGCGCCTCTTAGATATGCATACAATGTGCTGGCTGTTCAATGAATGTGACCGAAATGTCTATAGCCTGTGCCTCTGGGAGTGATAACCTTGATGCCAGAGTTGCCAGAGCGTCTGCATACGCATTCTTGGCTCGCTTCATGAAGGAAAATTTGACATCTTCAAATTCTTCAGTCAATTTCAGCAAATGTTCATGATATAGTATGAGCTTCTGGTCTTTTGTCTTCCAATCGCCATTGACTTGCGAAATAACCAGCATTGCGTCGCCAAATACGTGGAGTTCTCGAGCGCCTTGGTCCTTTGCTACTTGTAAGCCTAAAATGCAGGCTTCATATTCAGCTTCATTATTGGTGCATTCAAATGTCAGCTTCCTCGCAAAGGGAATAAGCTGTCCTTGCGGGGTTGCTAGAACTACACCGATGCCTCTTCCTCGTTTATTGACTGCACCATCGAAGTACAGACACCATTGATGCTCATTATGAGGTCCTTCTAGTTCCTCCTTGCCCATTGCAAACAAGATATCTTCATTTGGGAACTGGGTTTGTAAAGGCTGATACTCTAGCAAAGGTAAGTCGGTCAAGTGATCTGCCATGGCTTGTCCCTTCATGGATTTGTGTGTGACAAAAGTGATATCATATTGGGATAACATCACTTGCCATTTGACACATCTGCCCACCAAAGTTGGCTTCTAGAACAGATATTTGATAGGGTCATGCCGACACAACAACAATACTGGATATGCCATCATATAATGCCAGAGGCGCTGCGTGGCCCACACCAGAGATAAGCAGACTTTCTCTATTAGGCTGTATTTAACCTCGCAGTCGTTGAACTTTTTGTTGAGGTAGTAGATAGCCTTCTCTTTACACCCATATTCATCATGCTGACCCAGAACAACGCCCATGGAATGTTGTGTTGTGGAGAGATATAGTCGCAGAGGGCGTCCTGGCGTGGGGGGAACTAAAACTGGAGGCTTCAACAGAAGTTGCTTGATTTTATCAAAGGCCTTTTGACATCCATCATTCCAGTAAGTCTGGGCATTCTTCCTTAGCAGCTTGAATATGGGTTCACATATAGGCGTAAGTTGTGGAATGAACCTGTTGATATATTGTAGCCAGCCTAATAAACCACGAATCTCTTTTTCGATGGTTGGGGGAGGCATGTCAACAATGGCTCTGGCTTTGTGAGGGTCCACTTCAATTCCACTTTGATTGATGATATAACCCAGTAACTTTCTAGAGGATACCCCAAATACACATTTGTTGTGGTTGAAACAGACCTTATACTTTCGCAGGCACTCAAACAACCTTCTCAAGCAGGAGAGATGGTCCTCGGGCTCTTTAGATTTAGCAATCATGTCATCAACGTATACTTCAACCTCTTGATTCATAAGATCGTGGAATAAAGCTGTCATGGCCCTTTGGTATGTTGCACCTGCATTCTTCAACCCGAATGGCATCACTCTGTAATAGAAGACTCCCCATGGAGTGATGAAAGATGTCTTCTCCATATCTTCTTCAGCCATTCTGATCTGGTTGTATCCGGAAAACCCGTCCATAAAAGACAACATCTTATGCCCTGCAGTGTCGTCTACCAAAATGTCAATGTGAGGGAGCGGGAAATCATCTTTGGGGCTTGCTTTGTTAAGATCTCGATAATCGATGCACATGCGAACCCGTCCATCCTTTTTCGGCACTGGCACCA
>JAMKQA010034855.1:0-12714 GCA_024699735.1 Posidonia australis | reverse complement strand
TGTTGCAAGAGATCAGTTTTACATTTTGAAACAGTTTCGTGTTACGATTCAGTTATGTATTCTGATTTAGTATTACTGAATTGAATACAAGAATGACACAGTTATATATACAAGATCATTTTGTATTACTGAACACTTTTGAAGGGAAACAAAACTATAATCATTTTCCTTTTAAATTCCTTTCGAAAACCATTTTCTGAAGACCTCATAAATCAGGCCCACACCGGCCAAAATCACAACCAGGGCTCTACTAGCCCAAAGCCACAAGCAAAAGCCCTAAATGGCCAAAACCACACACAGTGAGTCGGGAAGCCCTGCACCAGGCAACCTAATTCTAGCCACACGCAGTTCACTGAGGAGCGACCCCAACATTCTGCACTGCCACGGTGACGGCCACCCTATGCAGGAGCGTTCACCTTCTCACGATTCTCCTTCCTCAGGAGAACCCTCAAAAGTCAACCCCTCCCTGGGAAGGTTGTCCTGTCTCTCAGGATGCTACCAGCTACGGGGCACGTATCCCACCAGCACTGGCCACCACATGGTATACCTCCTCACAGCGTCCTCCACACACAGTGCTCAGGAGGGCGTACCAAACCTCCACAGTCAACAACACCCGAGCCTCAGTGCTCATAGCGACAACAAGAGTATCATACCTCCCCGTCATGCCACAAGACACCTCAACCCACAGACCACAATCCTAGCCTTGAGACGATAGTCAAGGAGTCTCATACCTCCAAGACCAGACGCTCCTCAGCCTCAGGTATCTTGACCCCCGACCTCAACCTGGGAGTCGTGCCCGACCACCTGAAATTTTCATCACATTCCCTGGTCCCGACGACACGGTCCCACACTGTCTCGGTCCACACACAGAAAACCAGGTAAACATTTTCCAAAACAGGCCAACTATTCCTTGAAATCCATTTCCAAAACCGTTTTTATATCCTTTGAAAATTCTTCCAAAACCTTGGCAAAACAGCGTATCAGGTGTCCGAGGAGACCACCACTAATAGCCCACAATCCCATCTCATAGGGACAAAACACAGCAATCCAGAAAGCCCTCAGAAAACACATTTGCAAACTCATTTGGGTCCAGAATTGACATGCCGATATCAAGTTCGGTATGCCGAAAACCCCTGGTTCGGTAGGCTGATCTAGATCGGTCAACCGAATCAGGTCAACGGTCAACACTCAGGCGAAATTCGATATACCGTCCAAAAAAGGATGACTGAAACTCGACCAAAGGACCTAAACTGACAGAAAAACGGTATGCCGAGCGGAATCGGTGTACCAAAATCCCCTAATTCGGTATGCCGTTTCCATTCGGTATGCCGAATTCTGCGAAACCAGAAAACAACCGAAACCCTATTGTCCGAAATCGCCCTAACTAAGACCTCCGATCGAACCCCCTAAACAAACACCAAAAATCTTGCATAAAACATATGGTGTAGACCCTCGAGTCTACCCCAAATCCCAACAAACAAAACTAAAATCCATTCACCATGCATCAAGATATAAAATCACAAAGGTAGAAGGGTCAAAACGACCCAAAACGTAACCACTGGCATAAATGCCCAATAAATGCTCCATAAATTCACAATAAATTCTAGAAAAGTAAACTTACCTAGATTCCATGCAATCCTAACATTTTCTACCAATTTCATGCTCTTTATTACACGAGGTGGAGATGCGTACCTGAAAAACGCCTCCGGCGATTCTCGACCGACTTCGGCGAACTCCGACGACCACAGCCTCGCCATGACTATGGGGACACGCCACGCAAGCTCTGCGCACCACTCCGAGCAACCACAGTCCTCCACTTCTCTCCCTCGACCTCTCTCTCTCTCTCTCTCTCTCTCTCTCTCTCTCGGCGCGGGAGAAGGGGAAACAGGGGAAACAGTGGGGACGAGTGGTAAGGACGAGGGGAAAGGAGAAGGATGGAGAAGGAAGAGTGGAGAGGAAGAGAAAGAAGGTGGGGGTGGAGGAGGGATGCACCGCCGAGGAGGAAGGGAAAGGAAGAAGGAAGGAGGAGATAGCGATGGCGACGGAGGAGAGCGGTGTGGCTTATAAAGCCTGCGCCCGTAGTAGCTGGAAACGTGCCCACCTGCGCGTCTTAGCCACCGGCACACCGCACGAGCAACCAACCGCTCCGCCCATCCACTGGTCAAAACCAACAGCCCACAAATGAAGGCCCCACGAGGACCCCACACTTGGGCCCCACAGGGACCCACACCCGAGCCCCACACACATAGTGCCACAATGCACAGTGCCAAACAACGCACAGGGACACGCAAACAGAAGCCAGCCCATGAGGCCCAAGCCCAAAAACACAGAATCACACAACGGGCCTCGGAACAGTAACACCCATCCAGGAATAAAATTTATAAAATATAAATAATTACAAAATGAATTTTACTGGTTTTACATCCGAACCCCCTTAAAAGAAGATTTCGCCCTGGAAATCACTAGGCGAAAAGATACAGGTATTGGGCTTGGGCCTTTGTGGAGGATGACATGTCATGCACGGACGACATCTCTGGTGGTAGATCCAACCGATAAGCAACCTCACCGATCCTGTGGGTGATCTGGTATGTTTTCGAGGGCGAAATCTTCTTTTAAGGGAGTTAGGATGTAACACTCGTAAAATTCATTTTGTAATTATATACATTTTATGAATTTTATTCCTAGACGGGTGTTACTGTTCTGAGGCCCGTTGTGCGGTTCTGTGCTTTTGGGCTTGGGCCTCGTGGGCAGGCTTCTGCTTACGTGGCCCTGTGCGTGGTTTGGCACTGTGCATTGTGGCACTGTGCATATGGGGCCCGGGTGTAGGTCCGTGTGGGGCCTTAAGTGTGGGGTCCCCGTGGGGCTCACATTTGTGGGTTGTTGGTTGTGGCTGGTGGTTGGGCGGAGTGGTTGGTTGCTCGTGCGGTGTGTCGGTGGCTTAGACGGGCAGGTGAGCACGTTCTCAGCTACTATGGGCGCAGGCTTTATAAGCCTCATCTCTCTCCTCCGTTGCCATTGTCGTCTTCTCCTTCATTCTTCTTCCTTTCCCTTCCTCCTCGGTGGCGTATCCCTCCTCCTCCCCCACCTTCTTTCTCTTCCTCCCCACTCTTCCTTCTCCTTTCCCCTTCTCCTTCCACCTGACCTCCTCTATTTCCCCGGTTCTTCCTTCACACGCGCCGAGAGAGAGATCAAGGGAGCGAAGTAGAGGGTTCGGGGTGGTGCGCAGAGCTTCCGTGGTGTGCTCCCTTGGTTGTAGCGAGGTCATGGTCGCCAGAATTCGCCGGAGTCGGTCGAGAGTCGCTGGAGGCATTTTTTAGGTACGCATCTCCACCCCATGTAATAGAGAGCATGAAATTGGTAGAAAATGCTAGGATTGCATGGAATCTAGGTAAATTTACTTTCCTAGAATTTATTGTGATTTATTGAGAATTTATGGCGAATTTATTGGCATTTATGATGGTTGGTGCGTTTGGGTCGTTTTGACCCTTTCGCATTTCCGATTTTATATCTTGATGCATGGTGAATGGATTTTGGTTTTGTTTGTTGGTTTTGGAGTAGACTCGAGGGTCTACACCATATGTCTTATGCAAGATTTTTGGTGTTTTTTTAGGAGGTCCGATCGGAGGTCCCAGTTGGGACGATTTTGGACGATAGGGTTTGGGTTGTTTTCTGGTTTTGCAGAATTTAGCATACCGAACCAGTGGATTTCGGTATACCGATTCCGTTCGGCATACCATTTTTCTGTCAGTTTAGGTCCTCGAGTCGATATTCGATCGTTCGATTTTGGACAGTATATTTAATTTGGCCTGAGTGTTGACCGTTGACCTGATTTGGTCGACCGATTTAGATCGTCCTACCGAACTAGGGGTTTTCAGCGTACCGAACCTATTTTCGGCATGCCGAATCTGGGCCCAAATGAGTTTATAAAATGTGTTTTCCGAGGGCTTTCTGGATTGCTGTGTTTTGTCCCTAAGAGATGGGATTGTGGGCTATCAACGGTGGTCCCCTGGGACACTTAACACGTCGCTTTACCGAGGTTTTGGAAGAATTTTCAAAAGATATGAAAATAGTTTGGAAATGGATTTCAAGGAATAGTTGGCCTGTTTTGGAAAATATTTTCCTGATTTTCTGTGTGCGGGCCGAGACAGTGTGGGACCGTGTTGTCGGGACCAGGGAATGTGACGACATTCTCGGGTGGTTGGGCGTGACTCCTTGGATGAGGTCGGGGGCCGAGATACCTGAGACTGAGGGGCGTTAGGTCCTAGAGGTATGAGACTCCTTGACTGTCGTCTCAAGGCTAGGGTTGTAGTCCGTGGGTTGAGGTGTCTTGTGGCATGACAGGGAGGTATGATACTCCTACTATGGCTATGAGCACTGAGGCTCGCGTGTTGTCGGGTGTGGAGGTTTGATACTCGCTCCAGAGCACCGTGTGTGGAGGACGTCGTGAGGAGGCGTACCCTGTGGTGGCCAGTGCGGGTGGGACACGTGCCCTGTAGCTGGTATCGTCCTGAGAGATAGGACAGCCTTTCCAAGGAGGGGTTGGCTTTGTGATGGTTCTCCAGGTGGGAGAATCGCCGGACGGTGGTTGGCTCCTGCACAAGATGGCACACCGTGGCAGTGCAAAACGCTGTAGTCGCTCCTCGGTGGATTGCGTGTGGCCAGAGTTAGGTTGCCTGGCGCTGGGCTTCCCGACTCACTGTGTGTGGTTTTGGCCATTGAGGGCCTTTGCTTGTTGCTTTGGGCTAGTAGAGCCCTGGTCTGTGTAGGCCTGATTTATGAGGTTTTGAGAAAATAGTTTGCGAAATGAATTTAAAAAGGAAAATAGATTTTGGTTTTGTTTTCTGTAGTTTTCGTGGGGTGCGTACTGGGTGACTTTAGTCACTCATGTGTTTTCCTTGTGGTTTTGGTTTACAAGTGCAGACATGCGATTGGTTTAGCGTAGTGCATATAATCTGGAGTCTCCTAGTCGCACACACAAGTTCCTGGTAGTTTGATATTTACTGTTTAGCTTTAATTTTCCCCTAATTTTATTTGTTTTGAATTATTGTGGAAAATTTGGGGCGTGACATTGGTGTAAGAAATTTATAAGTAAGAACTGTGTTCCAATATGTTGTTCTACTTTTAGTAATACTGTTTTGTTAAATGTAATACAAAATCAATCAAAAATTCAGAAAAGAGAAAGAATGTTTAACTAAAAGGATGTTTATTTCATTTGTCAACATTGTCCTTTTTATTTGTTTGATATTAAACCATTTAGGTATTGATGGAACTTACTGATCATTTGTTTAGTTACATTCATGTCAAATGTAATACTTTTTCCATAATATAAATGTTATTATTTACATAGTCCTATTCATACATACACTGACAAATAGTCATACTGTTTGTACATTTGTTTTAAGTATAATTTATTACTATTCTGTGAAGATTGTTACTGATTATAACTTACAGTGCAATTTTAAAATCGTTAATAATAAATCAAACTGATATGAAAAAAAAGTAGTATATTTAATTATACATATTAGTAAACGTTGAACGAAACATATTATTACTACTCCATTGAAAGATTATTACTTACTGATGCAACTGCATCCATAAAGTAAACTCTTGTTTCTCCCAAATGGTTGTAGAGGTCTTTCACTAACTCGATGTAAACCTCAATTAGCTGTTGAAAAAAAAAACTATAGTTATGATTAATTTCAATACATTATAAAATATGTACTACATTATTTATCGATCCATATGTCTCATTGTTGCAAAGGAGAGATTTTATTTCAGCACCCGAGCATATCTTCCCATTCACTCGGTATCCTTTGTTCATCCTTCAAGGAAATCATGACAATTTGTTACTAACAGATGTATATAAATAGATTTACAGTTTATTGGAGATAAGTATGTAATACTTACAAATTTTTGTAGTTGCTCAAAAATGAATCAATGCACTGATACTCAGAATATGTGATACTATTAACACCGCTAATTTTACGTCTCCAAACGTCCTTCACCAATATAAACATGAATGTCAATAATACATTCTAAGAGTTAATTAAAATTATTGATCAGAAGTTACCTTAGTTGTATGCCTTGTTGTGGATATGGTGAGAGCCTTTTCTGACTTTTTTCTTGTTTTCATCTTGATTTTCCTCGCCATGGATGATGTTGACTTTTTTTCTTTATCGGTTGTCTTTAAGAACTTATCATGCGCCACTCCTTCAGTGCTCTCTCAATATTTCACAATTGAAAGTCTATTTATTATTGCACATTATCATCATCATCTTCTTCTATGTTGTCACTTGTTGTTGTGCCAATTGTTTCTTCTCTTGCAACAGATTTATCATCATTGTTTCATTCTTGATTCACTTTTTGCTCTTCTTTCAACCCATCATCCTTCTCAGGAAAAATCTTTATTCGATCTTTCAATTGTTTGTTCTCCTCTTCCAACATTGAAATCCTCTTCAGAATGTCATTCATCCCAACTTAACAAGACACAACCTCATCACAAAGGTTTTTCACATCATTTTTTAGACATATGAAATCCTTTTTCATGTCTTTAAATTCTTGTTGCAAAGATGATAGAAGCTCACATTCTTCTTGATTTGTGGTCGTCTTTCCCTTCTGCATGTAAGAGCAATATGTTAGATATTCAATGTTCATGCTCATAAATATTTACATTCATTTATTTCATGTTTATTAAGTGTATGTTTGTAACAGTTCATATGTACAACTCATTTAGTAAAAGTAAAGTGTTACTGTTTCAGTTTAGTAATACTGAACTGTAAATTATTATTGTTGTATCACTAAAAAGTTATATTGTTATATGTTATCCAAAAAAAAAAAAAACCTTTTTTGTCGGAGTTCCAATGGATGTCTTCCCAATTGCTTCAAAAGTCCTTTTGCCAATGTCATCCTACAAGAATAGACATTTGATAGAGAATGCTTTGGGTGCATTCACTCTCAGTCTTTTCCTTCTTCTTCTTTTCATCATGGTATCAGTCGCCTAATCTCTAGTTTTGAGTTACTACCATGACTACGACAAACTCTTCTACCATGTTTAGCCATCTTGCGAATAATCTCTCCCCCACCTCTACCACCGTTCTTTTTTTTTAGTTCAATATTTGAGTTGGTGCACACATTTTTGTAATATTCTTGTTCTCCATGATTTGTTTTACGTCCTTGATTCTACTTTTTCCCTTCCTTTTTCTACCATTGATGTATTCCCTAATCTTCTATATTCCACATGGTTGAAAACCAATTAACCGGTTTTCAGTTGGATTCGTGCCACCGTCTTATCGTCTATTCAATCCATTTTACTTTTGTCCACTACTTCTCTTCAAACATGGTCTCTCTTAGAGAAGCGTTTTGCTCCTACCTCTAAATCTCATCTAAAGACTCTTAGAGACCAACTCCGTAACCTCAAGAAAAATTTTGATTAGACCATTGATGATTATCTTCTTACTGCCAAAAATATCTCTGATGCTAGGCTATTACGGGAAGCCCATCTCCGATACTAAGTTGATTGACTTCATTATTGATGGTCTCGATCATGAATGTTAGAGTTTCGTTACATCTTTGAACTTCCACTCTTCTACCACTTTTGATGACTTTTATGAACTTTTGCTTCAAGAATCATCTTTTTATCAGTGGCTCACCCCCTCCATTGTTACCACCGTCGATACTGCTTTCACTACTTCTACTCCATCTACTCATTCCAACACCAACCAGCGATGGGGTCACGGTCGTGGAAGAGGTAGACGTTTCCATGGTAGGGGGTGTGGTAAAGGAGGCCAACATCATAACTATTACTCTTACAATTTTCAACACTCTGCTCCCCCTTTGCTTCCTACTCCTTCTATTAACACATCTGTTTCTTGTCAAATCTGTGACAAATGGGTCACACTGCCAGAACTTGTTACAAACGCCATAACCATGCGTATTTGACTCAGCCTTCTGTCGATGCCATGCCCAACCTCAGTCTTAGTAGTCCATCTGAGTCAGCATGCTGCGTTGACTCAGGTGCCACTCAACACATGACAAACTCTACCTCACACCTGACAAATCCTCAGTCATACTTAGGTACTTGATCCATTTTGGTTGGTAATGGATCGCTTCTTCTCGTTACTCATATTGGGAGTGCATCTATATCTTCTCCCACTAGCTCAATCCCTGTTCATAATGTTCTTCTTGTTTCGGTTATCCAGAAAAATTTATTCTCCATACAACAATTTTCATGAGATCATAACTGTGTTTTCTTAATGGACCATTCTAGTTTTACTATGAAGGACAAGTTCACCGGCAAAGTTCTCCTCCTTGGTCATAGTAATAATGGCCTCTAGCATGTTTCTGGTCCTCCCTCTTCTAGTGCTTTTTTTGTCGCCATTGGTAGTCGTACCTCTTCCAGTATTTGACACTGATAATTGGGTCATCCATCCTCTGCTGTCCTCTGGACTCTTTTCTGTCGATATCACCTTCCGACCACCAACACTTCTTTCAAGTTGTGCTTCGTCTATTTGCTTGGAAAAGCTCACAGGCTTCCCTTTCCTAAACAAGATCGTCGCTCCAAATTACCTCTCCAACTTCTGTACATCGATGTATGGGGACCATCACCAGTGAAATCAGTTTCTAGTTTTGTTTATATTCTCACTATTATTGATGAGTTCTCCTAGTACTCGTGGATATTCCCGTTATACCATAAATTGGATGTTTTACAAACCTTTTTCACCTTTAAAATGCTTATTGAAAAACAATTGCACTGTGGCATTCAAACCATTTAGTTGGACAGTAGTGGTGAATTTGTTGACCATCGATTTAAATCCTTTGTTCAGCACCATGGCATTTATCATCATTTAACGTGTCCTTATAGCTCTGCTCAGAATGGAGTTGTGGAATGTAAGTGTCGCCATCTCACTGAAATGAGTCAGTGCTTACTTTTTCAAGCTAGCCTTCCTTCATCTTATTGGTTTGTTGCGTTTGAAATGGCAATGCATCTTATTGATCAGCTTCCGACTTTAGTACTCACTAATGCCTCAACTTATGAGCTCCTATATAATATAACTCTGAACTTCATTAATCTCCTCTGCATCTTTGGGCATGCCTGCTACCCATTACTACATGGCTCTTCACAAACAAAACTCCATCCTAAGTTTACACTGTGTATTTTTCTTAGTTTATCCCTTATTCACAAAGGCTATAAATGCCTTGATCCCCTCATTGATAAAATACATATTTCACATCAATCTAGCTATAAATGCCTTCAATGAGAATTTGTTTCCAAGCAAAGTCAGTAGTAGTTTTTCTTCTTCTTCTTCATCCACTGATCGTGCCTTTTCTCCACTATTTTATATTTCTACACCTAACAAACTTCTTCCTACTAGAAATATTCCCACTACCAATGGCAACTCTGCCGTCGGTCCTACACGTCTCCCCGAATCCTCATCACCTGTTAATGCTCCTCTCTCCCCAACCACTCCGGTAACTTCACCACCTGCATGCCTTCCATCGTTGTCTACCTCCAACCCATCTGTGTCTTCTACACCTCCTCGCAAGTTTGGCTCTCTAGCCAGCATCCTCAATCAAATCTCTTCTCACCCCTTGCCACATGCTCTTGCCACCTCTCTTACAGATTACAGTTTTCATGAGCCATCCTCTTACACTGAAGCTAAACAACACTCTCACTGGTTAGCTGGCATTGAAGATGAATTTAGTGCCCTCTAGTGCAACAATACTTGGACTCTTATCCCACTAAAGAACCATTACAATGTCATTGGATGTCGTTGGGTGTTCAGAGTTAAACATACTTCCACAGGCATCGTTGAATGCTATAAAGCCAGATTGGTTTCCAAAGGATATCACTAGCTATCGAGCATTGATTTCGACCAAACATATGGCCCTATGGTAAAACATACGACCATTCACCTCATTTTATCACTTGCTATCTGTCTAGACTGTCCCCTTGAGCAGTATGATGTTCGAAATGCTTTCCTTCAAGGACATCTTGATGAGGAAGTCTTCATGCAGCAACTCAAATTTTGAGATCCTCTCTAGCCATCTCATGTATATTGGCTCAATAAAGCTCGGTATGGCCTTCACTAGGCTCCTGTGCTTGGTTTCACAAGCTTCAGGCGTTTCTTCTCTCTTCTAGATTCCATACCAGCCAATTGCATACCTCACTTTTTATCCAAACCTCTCATGGACATACTTTACTCCTCCTTGTTTATGTTGATGATTTGGTTGTTACAGGCTCCAATCCTGTGGAGATAAATCATTTTATTACTAATCTCCGCTCCATCTTTCTAGGACCTCTTGGTTTCTTTCTTGATCTCGAAATTAGTTGCACCAAAGACACACTTCAACTATCTTAAGCTTGGTACACCTCTGATTTGTTGCAAAAGTTTAACATGGCACTATGCAGTCCCTACTCCACACCAATGGTATGCCATTCTTCCTCTCAGAAACAGATTGATTCTACTCCGTTAGAGTCTCCTACTCTCTTCTGCAGCATTGGGGGGGGGGGGGCTCCTTCTCTTACTCTGTTCAGATATCGCTTTCTTCGTTCACAGCCTTTCGCAACATCTTCAACATCCCACTAATACTGATCTCAAGAATGCCAATAGAGTCCTACGCTATACAAAAGGGACTTTTCATTACAATATTTGCTTTCGCCGACCTCCCCAAGGTTCCTCCTTGCGTTTGCAGGCATTCACTGATGTTGATTGTGCTAGCGACCTGGTTGATCGCTGACCTATCTCTAGTGGTTGTGTTTTCTTCAGTGGCAACCCAATCTCTTGGCTTGTTAAGAAACAACCACCGTCTCTAGGTCAAGCACTAAATCAAAATATCATGCCATTGCCAATACAATTACTAAAGTGCAGTGGCTCTGTTATCTACTCTGGGAGTTATCAATTCCTCTTCACCATTCACCAAAAATCTACTGTGACAACATGTCAGCAATTCAGCTCAACCACAACCTTGTTTTCCACGACAGTACTCATCATATTGAAATTGATTTTCATTACATACGTAAGCTCATTGTCCAAAGATCAATACAGCTCATGTACACACTATCCAACGACAAGGTTGCCAATGGTTTCACCAAAGCACTCCCTAATGACCGTCATCGGTAGTTCTACTCTAAGCTTAGCCTTTACTTTCTTCCAGCACGCTTGAGGGGGCATAATGAGTGATTGTCTACGTATTTCATACAGTTTCATGTATTCATACTATTTTAGATGATTCTAGCATAATCTTCTGTTGGACAGTGCATCATCTCCTCTCTGTATAAATACTATTGTACACTGTTTACGTGGGTAATAACAGGGAATGCTTTGGGTGTAGTCACTCCTGTCTTCTTCCTTCCTCTTCCTCCTTTTATCAATTAGCTCCTTTCATCAATTGTAGTCCTAGGGTTGGAGGAAGTTTAATTTGGTGGCATCATCTCTATGTAAATTGAAGTGGTCCCAAACAAAAATACCTCTTCAGCTCTTTTCTTGCCATTGTCTCTTGATGTTGCATGCACTCCACACAAACACAACATCTCTTTCTTGCAATGTGTGGAGGTGGTAGGGCCGTGGACGTGTAGGTGCAGCACATCCAACTGTGGTCTAGCACATCCACGGCCATAGGGAACTCGCACATTGATTCAAGTACACAACCATGGGTGATCAACTCAGCCAGCCAAGTTCGAAAAATTAAATATTATTAAAAGAACACTTGGTAACGACAGGTCAAGAAATCCTGCAGAGGGAAATAGTCAGTCAGCATTTTCTGTAAATGTACATGGTTCGTGAGATCCATAAAATTATCTGATATCATCTCTCTTCCACAAAATTTCATCCAATGATTAAGATTCACGTAAGAATTCATGTACAAAAAAACTTTTTCCATAGCTTGAAGACATGACATTTTGGTCTTCAATCACAAGTTTTGTATATGGATAGTATCTAGTTTTCTTGTAGTGTCCCCTATTTCTTACGTTTTTTGTTTTATGATGGACCCAAAGGACTTACAAAAGCACGATGAAGCTATTGTCTGCTGTTGATACTACCATAGCGACGAAGGACTTACAACGTCCATAAATCTTGAAGAGGCATCTCATCTTGATGTCAACGAAAATATAAAGAATGATATGTGGTTGCTTATATACCTTTTAAAACTATTTGACATGATAATATCCTCAATTTATACCAAGTTTTACTTTAGTGTCCTTAATTTTAAAACTATGACTTTGGTGTCTTCAATTTCTACGGTTATATAGTATAATCATTATGTTAACTTTATAATAATTTTTGATCAAAATATCCTTACTCTATCCATTTAAACTCTCTTTTTTCTTTGTTCTCTCAACATTAATCTTTCTTCTTCTTCGTTAATTCTAAGTCTACTCAACTCTAATTGCAGCCCTTCCCAGTCATTGCTATCGGTCAACAACACTACCATCACCACCGTGAGGTCATTAAACTGTATGATTTTAAAGTTGAGACTACTAAAGTGAAAATTATGTAAGTTCATTGTACCATCAAGTTAATTATGTAAAAAATAATGAAAAGCATGATACTTGTACGTTTTTTTTGCACTATTAAGCTACATACGTACGTATTGAAACTAAAACTAAGTTGAGGACATCATAATGTATGATTTTAAATTCGAGACTATCGAATGAAAATTAGTGTAAGTCAAAGATACCATAAAGTTAATTATTCTTTCTTCTTAGGACATGGG